>WAAE01024588.1:168131-247284 GCA_013400495.1 Nicator chloris
TTTTTTTTTTTTTTTTTTTATGTCCCTAGACACAGAAAAATACTTTTTGTATGATCAGAGAGCAGCCTTTTGAATTGTGTTTCACATTGGTCAACCATTAAAAGAGAGAGACCTCATACTTTATCAAGAAAGTGCCAGGAAATGGGGGAAAGTGCTCATCAGAGGCTTAGAAAGACAAAGCAGTGTTTACACTATTCAACTTGAACATGCAACATGAGGCAGCAGGAGATAGGAACGTGGTCAACATCACAAATACTTAAAACTGTCTTTCAGAAATGATGCTATGCTATGGTGCAAAAGACAATTTTAAAATAGTCATTTATGAACAGTTTCCTGGCCTTGAGCGATATGAAGCTGTGAAATGGTCTGGCAAGGAGCACACAGTAAGAGACAGATGGGGAATCAGTGCTGGAAGAGCATTCAAGCCTAGGTCCAGGAGGCAGAGGGCCAAAAAATTTCTCTTATCACAGGGACCAACCAACTTATTTTCCTCTGCACATCCTCATTTTTTTTCTGAAAGAGCAGGTCTCCCTTTCACCCCTTATCTCCTCCTGCCTTTTTACCCAGAGAGGATTCACTCAGCAGTCGTAGAGGTATGTCAGCCTCAGAATGAAGTCACTGAATTCGTATGGGAGAAGACTGATCTTCCCAAGGTCAGCATGAACACTGATTTTGTGGGAGAAACTTAGGACTGAGGCATGCTAACCTTGAAATTCAACAGCTGAGCCATTTCATCTAGTTGCTGTCCAGAGAGAAGGCCAGAGGCCTTATGAATTTCTAGGTGTTGCAGTTTCTTCCTTAAATAAAGGCAAATCTCCCATGCATGAGGGGAAAAGAACACGCTTTCTGTCCTTCTGGAAAAGGAAAAGGGTGAGAGTTTTGAAGTGGTGATAGGGGATTTTTCAGCCCATCTGCAGTGCTAATCAGACATCTGTCTCTCTCGAACCACCTCACGTGGCAGTCTGCATTTGCAAAAATGTTTTTCTCCTCTTGACCTGGAGTAGAGCAAACCTAACAGTTTTCCTGTGGCTGCCCACACCTGTGGCTCAGGATTGTTAATAAATAGATGAAGGACCAGAGCGAAGAGAGCTGAGATAATGAAAATGAAGCCACAGTAATTACCTGGACTGTGCTGACCAGCAGCTGAGCAGGGATGGAGGACAAGGCTTCCCACCTTAGTGACAGCCAAGTGTCTTGGAGTGTGGCCTGGGTATTTGATCATATGGTTATGCAATGAGCACCTGATAAATTGCTCTTAGTTTCTCAGCTCTGTAGCCTGCCCTTACTTGATCCTCTGACACAACCTTCCTCTGTCCACATACTACTTCCATTTGTTCTTGGTCTGCTCTGAGTTCTCTTGCTCTGGCACACAGGCTGCAGGTTTATAGGGGAGGTGTTTCAGAACTAATTGCCAGCCTTGCTCTCTGCAAGAGAAGGAGCTCATCTGTAAGAAGATGGAAAGATAATTGAGTTGCTGGCTCAGTATCTCATTGACTGCTGCCCTGTTTACGCTGGATGTCCTGTTCTCTCTTGTCGTATGTTCATACCCTCTATGATCCCATGCCCTGCCTGAGCTTTCTGAAGAGCAAGAGCAGTAACAGAGCCCTTCCCAAGACTGTTTACCTCCTTGTATGAACACTTATTAATCTGCAGTGGTTGCAAGTGCTTTTCTTGGGTGGAGTATGTGCAAGTACTTTTCCTGGGTCTGTAACATCCTTTGCTTATTCAGCTTTAAGGTGGTGGTTTTCTGAGGTTTGGTTCTTTTCTTTGCAAATGCTAGCAGTAGCGTATTCTGTACACTTGTTTTGTTTTCTGCCTTTCATTTAGCAGAGGTCTCTTTGCCTCTTTGTAGATTCAAGACTTGAATCCAGGAAGGGAAGGAACTAATTTCAATATTTTTTCAGTAGTGTTGCAGGGGTGGATCACTCAAGCCAGAATTGCTGGGCTCATGATTGCACAGCTTTTAGTAGTACATGATGAGATGTAGAAGAAAGGTGTTCTGTAGTTAAATCACTGGCATTAGACATTGGCTGTTGCATAGCTTTCTCTGTGACCTTCATCTGTGTTAGATTGTATTGAAGAGGCAGAAAAAACAGAGGTTCCTACCTTTGCTCTGTATCTTATCTGCTTAAGTGATGAATGCTTAGTGTCTCTATGCTCACATGTAGTATCCAGCAAAATGGCAGAGTATGTTAGAACCTTCTGGCTTCTCTTAGATAAGAACAGGAATTTAAAAAATGTATTTTCAAAAACATTCATCAGCTTTTGAATCCCAGTGGCTTTACTGCTACTCCTAATTATTCAGCACTTTTGAGCATCAGACTTCTGTGATTTCAATGCCCAGCTTTAATCACCCAGATTAGGCTAGATGACTATGTTAGCATACATCAGATTTTATATGTATGTGTATGTCTGTCTTCTATCATGTAAGTATGCGTAGTTTGTGGTAATTCGAATTGTATCCATAAACAGGATGTCAGTAAAAATAAATTGTGGTCGGAAGGCTGCTGTGCATTCACAGCTGTCAGATGACTGGTTGAAGTATCTAGTACTTATCTTCAAGAAGGTCCTATGTGGAAATAAACCATCTTGGCTGGATGTTCATACTGGCTGTAAGATTGCCATGTGTTTTCTTACTCTTTCAAGTGTGCCTCTGTGCATTGGACATTGGTGTTCAATTCCAGTCCAGTAATTAAACCCTAAGCTGTGAATGATCCTTTTTCACACCCTGCCAGCTTCTACTCCAGCTGACTTAGAAACAAGGACAAAGCTATCCCACAGCCCTGCTCACTCACAGCTGTGCTCTAGCAAGGTACAGCTTGACCTTAGATCACTTCTAAGATCTGCAGGTTGAATATGCTGGCAGCTTGAGCAAGGGCAGCTAAACCTGCTCTAAAGAGGAGTAAAAAGCAGTGCAGCCAGATGGGAGGTGCTGGGCATTAGGTGATAAACTCAGTAATTGCTTGGGGGTGCCACATCTTTTTTTTTTTTTCCTTTTTTTTTTTGAATGCTTGGGGGCATGAGCTTGCCGTGTGTGGCATGAGAAGCTGGAAGGTGAGCTGGAGTGACAGCTGCCAGGTGAGTGAGTGCCAGTCATGCTGCCCATGGGGATGTCTGCTTTGGGCTTGCCCAGGTGGTTGAGGCAGTCAGCTCCAATAAACCTGAGACTCAGTTGAACTCAGATGTGATATAACTCCTTTGAGCTGTCATTTTAATTAATGCTAATTATTCTCATTAATCAATTTGGCAATCATCCTGAGGGACAGTGATTCAAGTCAATGTTTTTTATCAGTGCCTTCATCACTGCATGCATTGCTTCAGTCACCTGACAAATGTAAGTGTGAATCCCCCTGTCCTAAATGCAGAAGAAATAAGGAAAAGAGGTGTGCCCAGCAATAGGCTCAGTGTAAACCTTGAACTCTAACTTGGAAGATGCCAGCCTTTAGCAGGAGTGGGGATGTCACATCAGCCTGGTGTCAACCTTGCTGAGTTTCAGGGTGTGTACTGGACCATAAGCCTGGTATGGATAAGGCAGAGGTCTAGGGTATGGATATGGCTGTGCCATACTGCAGTGGGCAAAGCTTTGGCTTACACCACCTGCTGTGTCTCTGTTTCCAGCCTGTTTTATTGAACTAATCTCCAGATTTTGCACTGCTATCTCTTAAATATTGTCTGCTTTGAGGAAGTGGTCCTGGGCTTAGTTTGGTTCCAACACAGATGGGGCTTCCCAGGTCAGACACTAAATAAGGATTTGTTCTAAGAGCACTGAGATTTTCAAGAATTCAGAAGCAGAGAATGTAATTATTCTTAAGCCTGTGAAAATCATATTTGAATCACAGTATAAAATGCTGCAGACAGTTGGATACCTTAGCCCCCCTTCTTGAGGCTAGAAGGATAGAAGCACATTGAATGTAGGGATAAAAATACATGTTTTCTATAAGCCATTGTTAGGAAACGATTCTAACAGAAGCAGGGATGGTTCCTGCAATTGTTAGCATGAGAGATTTTTACACACTTGGGCTCCCTGCAAGGGCAACTTTAAAAAGCTGTTGCCATCAAACACCTGTGGAATAGACTGCAAATAATGAGTTTTTTCTAAAATAAGCCGTCATACAGCACAGCTGGTGGTGTTTTTCTTTGCTGTAGGAAGATGAAGGTATTGAGAAAATGACTTGGTGACTGAGTTTGCTGCTTCACCTGGAGGAAGCTTTGCAGTCTCTTTGTTCAAGCACATCTAAGTGCAGGATGGAGAAGACTTAAGAGCCTCTCTTTGTCCCATAGAACTCTCTGGCTACATAGTGAATTTCAGGACCCAAAGTTAGTGATGCAAGGTTTGGGAGTTGATTTTTAGCAATGCTGAGTTGGTATCAGTGCCAGTACTGCCTTTTGCTCAAGCCAAGAGCCAGAACAGTCAGTTTCTCTCAATTTTACCTGATCAGCTCTGCCATAGTGGCAGTCGCTGTCATCTGGGAGGTTACTCGGATGCATCTTTCAACACTTTTTGTCAGCTCTGGCTGGAGACCAAAGAAAACCTGGTGTGGTTTATAGTTGTATTGACCTTCATTAGAGTCAGGTGACTGGAAGCCATCACCGACGTACAGTGCTTTGTACGCCGTTAGGCTGTTCCATCATTTCTGGATGTAAAGAACAGTGGTCTCGCTGATTATCTGCAGTACATGACAAGTGTTGGTTCCCCCACATCTCACATGCAGTTCTTCATCAGTTAAACAAATAATGAATGAGGTACTGGTGTGGTCCAGTTCCACTAGGGTCATGGTTCAACACAATAAAGTGTATAGCCTCAAGTAAAGCAAAAGAAGAAGCTGAGGCTGAGAGGACAGCTTTTCAGTAATGGTCTCACTAAAGTCACATCATAAGCTTGAGTGACTGAGGTGAGCAGCTTAGAGTCCTTAGCTGGACACACAGGTTTGAGTCATTGCCCTCAAAAGAGCATTTACTGGCATTGTAAAGATACCACAGAATTGCTCAGATTTTATCCCTGAACACCAAAGGCCTCCAACCTGCAGCCATTTGGTGTCCTGCAGAGCCTTAATACATCAGACAAAAAGTGGCCCAGCACATGGCACTTCCTCTCGTGGGTTTTTTGAGAAGGTGTTTAGCAGGAGGCACTTTGCTAAGGAGATTATTTTGTTCTTTTTGCTGCTCTCACTGTCAATGACAGCCAGCAGCAGAGCAAAGTGACAACGTGAAAAAACAGGAAGCAACTGCTGAGGTGGCAGCAGGAAGAAGGCAAGATATTTTTAACTGTTGGGGTTTTTTTAAAAAAAAACCCCACGGTGATAGCTGTTTCAGCTGCCAGCCTCTCTATTCACATGAGTTGTGTTTTGTGATAGCCAGGAGGCAAGAGCAGACATGGTGAGATCATCATCATGCCTTTCTTAGGTTAATCACACGGTACAGCAAATTTCTGTTACAGTAATGACTGGGTAGGCACTGCATCCTTCTTCTCTAATTACATGCCATTTGGAGTAGTTCTTTTCCGTCAGGATAACGCCTGTAAATGACAATGGATATGTCCCTTGCCAGGTGCCTGTTATGTAAAGATCTATTCCCCTCTGTAATACTGAGCCCAGCGTCTTCATTAAAATAATATGATATATGAGGAGAACTTAATTTTTTCAGACTGTGCATGAGAGTTAAATGTTATCATTATTGGGCTTTACCTTATGCAAAAGACATTGATCCCACTGTCAGCTCTTCCAAGGCAGAATTTCCTTGCTTGCAAGGGTGGTTTTAAAATAAGACGTGCTGCTACAATACATTTCTCTGGGCACTGATAATATGGTTATTCAGCAGCAAAACAGGCCTGTTTGTCTAGGGTGGTAACTCTGCTCCTGTGGATGCTTCAGCCACAAGATGAAGATTTGTATTCAGTGCACTGGGGTGAATGCTCTTAAGGAAGTCATAATGAAATCCAGGAATTTCCTTTTGAGGACATGAAAGCATGTTAGAAGTACATAACAGCCTTTGTCCGTAGAGCCACCCTCTCCAAGACACACATACTCAGCAGTGGTTGTTTTCCTGATCTCAGAAATGTGATTTTGGTCTTAGTCCAGCTCCCAGTGGATGGGTGTCCATGTAAACCAGATCATCCTGGTTGTTGTAAGTTGATTGGGCAACAAGAATTATTGCAGGAATTGAACGGGCAACAAGCCAGCATTTATTCTTTCATCCCTAAAGCTGATCACTCTGCTTTATGAAGTCACGTTGGCATTGCTGTGTAGGAAAAAGGTGTTTATTGTTGGTTACTGCTAAACTGCTCTCACAAAAAGCTCATGAAGGGCTTTTGTCAGCTGTCAACATTCAAATGCAGTCAGCTGCATAATATGCATTAATGAGGGGTTAGAGTTCAACGTGCTTTTATCAGAAAGATAGGATAGGTAAGGAGTGAAATTCCCATTGGTCATTAGAAATTCTGTTGCTTTCAACACCAAATACAAAAGTGGTATTTGAGAGGTCAATATGACCCTCTTGTTCAAATTCCTCAAAAACCATGTCTTGTTTTTATGCAATAGTAAGCTGAAGAAAAATAAGCAGTGGCAGCGAGCTGTGTGGAGTCACCTGCCTGATGTGGACAGCTGGTTGCTGGTTTCCTCTCATATGCATGTGTCAGCAGTGTGCACACAGACTTCCTCCTGAAACAAGGCTTACCCTTGAAGTCAGGCTTCATTTCCTTAAAAATTACTTCCATGGTCAGACACTGGAATAAGAAAAAACTGCTGATAAATAATGAAGCTAAACATAATAACATGCAATTAAACAAAAATAATATATCCTTCTGGGTTTTACCCACGTGTTACCTCCCCTCCAGGGTGGCCCAGGATCTGAGGTAGGAATACTGCTGTAGCTTATGCAACTGTTCCAGCTGGCTGTCAGTCAGTGTAGTTGTTGTTTGATTTAGCTGTTTTCATAAAGCCATTTATCCTTCCCTTTCACCTTGGAGGAGAAAGACTGATGGGCTCTTTGCAGTGCTCTGCAGCAAGCCCAGTGTTCAGCAGGGGTTTTTGCATGCTTACATGCCTCTCTGAAGAAACCCTTTCTATCGGGTACTGTAGCCCTGGGGAGGAGGTGTGCAGGGAGAGAGCCTGTCTTTGCAGTCCCTGCTGCTGCCCAAGGCCTCTGTCTGCAGCAGGGAACATGCTTGGGAGGGTGAGCTGAGTGGGGAAGTAGAGGGGCAGCATGATACGAGAGAAGAGTGTGGAGGTGATGGATATTCAGCCCTCCTGTGGTTCCTGCCCACTCCACCCTCCTCTGATGATGTGTGAGGTTCTTTGGAAAGATTCTAGAGGCTGCAATTACATGAGGGTCTGAGCTGCTCCTGGAAAAGGCTTTTAATCTGTGAGAAAGGAGTGAACTTTGAAGGCTCAAAACTTCAATGGCAGCAGATGATACCACAATTCTTAATTTAAACCAGGATTTTCAATCTCCTTGCTAAATGTTGTCTTCTAGCAATCTTCTCAATACTGTATTTTCTATCACTTCTAAATACTGGGTTTTCTTGCTTTAAAGTGTTGGAGTGCAAGGCAAACCCATTTTCTTTCTGGAAATGTGGAAGAATTTTGCTAAACCATGTTGCACCTGTAAATCCATAACCACTTGATTCTTACTCCCACACAAACAAGATGCTCTTGCAGCACATCCACAGCACGTAGCAGCCTGTTGCCTTTGGCCATGGCCAGAGGACAGTGACATTTTCAGCAGGGGCAGTCCAGCTTTTGGGGTTGAGTTGCATCGTGGCATTGCTAACAGTGCACAGGCTCCCGCCAGGGCCTCATCAGCAGGTGCCAGAGCTGGATGTGGGGGTTGCTGCTTGTCTCCTGGCCAGGGCAAGATGGGTGCTGCCCACAGGGAACAGATGGGACACAGGCTGGAACATCCTGTCTCGGAGCAGAGCTGTATTTCCTTTTAGATGGACATCTTTCTAATTGTAGGGTAACTGCCAGCAGGACGGCAGAGCTGAATCATGTTTGATCACCACACAGTTTTGATTCTCTGTGCCTGCCTATTAAAAGCCGATTGCTGATATTCTCACACATCTGTCCCTGAGCGACTGCTGAGGTGCCCATGTGTGCCTGGACTGCTTTGAGATGTTGGGGCAAGGTCCTGCTCAGGGCTCTTGGCAGGATGGACTTAAGGTTTGCCAGAAGCTGAGAGAAATGAAGGAAGGTGCAAAGCACTTTGCTTTGTATTAGTCCCAGAGGCCAGTGTACCATTTGTAGGACTGGCTTTACGCATTTTCTCATCTGTAGGTTGTGGGCAGCAGGTTAAGCTGAGCTTCGTCCTTCCAAAGTGGAGTTAACCTCTATACCTGGCAGAGATGCAAGATGGGAGGAGATAATAGCCAGAAAAATGCATTTCTTCAGCATGTACAAATATTGCTAGATAAATCTTCTGTAGGTGTCAGGCTGGTAGGCAGCCATCTCCTTTTGGCTGAAAATGGTAGTGCATTGCTCTTGATTTTCACATGACTTTCCTCTGTTTACTACCATTACAAAGCAAAGAGGAGCACTTAGCCTCTGTTTTTGTGTTTGGACTTATTTCCTATTTTTACCTCTGCCTTTTCCATTTTTCCTTGTGTCATGACACATTTCTGAGCAGACCTGATAGACACTGCTGGCTGTATGTCAGCATCCAGGAGGAAGGGCTCTGAGGTCTGGTGAGGAGTCCTGGCTGGATCTGGTTTCTCCTCAGGGCTGTTCATGTGGCTCAGTTGGTAGTTCCAGCTGATTTAGTGTTGTGGTGTGTGTACATTCACCCACTTTGCTTAATGTCCAGACAGAAGGTGCTGCAGCCCTGTGGTCCTGAACGTGTTGCTTCTGCTGTGCAGCTCTCTGCCTGTCTCTGCCGCAGGTTCCTGCTTTGTCTCCGGGTCTGGCCTGCAATAATGTGCTTTTCTGAGGTGTAGAAGGGGAACTGGGACTTGGGGCACCCTCTGCTTGAAATGCCAGCCCCGTGTCTGGTGGGAATCACGGGGTGTGCAAGGTATCTGTGGGCGTCCCCACCACCTCTTTCCTCTCTGTCATCACAGTGAATAATTTGTCTCCTGTCAGCATCCCAAAACACACTGAAAGATGGAAGCTTTGCATCTTGTATCTTACCTCTTCAGGCAATCTCTTATGTATTTTAATGAATGTGTCCTTGTTTTGTGCTGTCTTTCGTTTGTAGTGCCAGTCTTTTTGATGCCACAGATAATTAGGAGAAAATAACCCATAAAACAAATTTTTCACAAAAACCAAAATAACAAGCACACCTTTGACATTGAAAAGAGGGTAAAAAACCCACTGGCTTGCAGAATTAGAAGAATGCAAGTGCATTTGTATATTTAAAATTTAAAGAAATGCATTTTATTTTCTATATATTTCATGGTCTAATATGAGTTCAGGTGACCCATTGTCCTTTTACTTAGATCAGAAAATGAGAACAGAGACTGAATTCCCAATTCAGCAGATGTTTATCTCTGTTCTTAACCGACATGGCTGTATAATGATTTTTGTGATGATCTGAGAGATCTTGTAAGATTAGAACTATTAAGAGCAAGTGTTCAGCTCTTCCATTTGCAGAGACAAGGTTGAAGGTTGAAGAGAGGGCTCAAAGAATACAGGACTCAAGGAATGGAAAGGTGATGAGAATCTGGAATTGGGAAAGGGTTGCTCGATTCGCTTGGGAGCTGCTTTTAAGTTGTTTTTACGACTGAGTGTAAGTGGAGATGCTGGAAGTCTTACTTGTGCTTTTGCAGATTTTCAGATTTCTTCCAGAGAGAGTGGAAGGCAGAATCTTATGTAGGAATTTCCTGAAAATTTATTGGTTTATATTATGAAACATCCAGACTTTCTGGTTTTGTTGACTTTCTCATAAGCAGCAAGAGTAAAATTGCAGTGTTGTTTTTTGGGGGGGTTGGGTATTACTGAAATAAATAGGAGTTTCTTTACGTTGTCAGTATTGAGTTGCCTGGAAACTTCTTGGGATTTGGTGTTTTTTGGGGTTTTTT
Organism: Nicator chloris; assembly: GCA_013400495.1. Taxonomy (NCBI): domain Eukaryota; kingdom Metazoa; phylum Chordata; class Aves; order Passeriformes; family Pycnonotidae; genus Nicator; species Nicator chloris. The sequence goes on from WAAE01024588.1 coordinate 178,141, forward strand.
AATAGCACATGAAAAAGACCTACTCAGTCACAAGAATCTTGCAAAGAATTGAAAGTCTTCTGGCCACACAGGGACCCTCCCAGACCATTTAAGCCAAACATAGACTTTGCCAAAGTTAGAAACCTCTTTTTGCTAAAGGTCCAGAATAATTCTTTGTTGAGATGAGATTGACACAGTCAGGCTAATTTGATCTGCAAGAATAAGGATAAGGAGAACTCTGTTGGTTTAGCAAATCTGGTCTTATCACTAAAAATCAATTTTGACCTTTGTAGAGATACTAATTTCACCTCCTGTTAAAAGAAAACTTTGGATGATTGCTCCAGGTCTGGCATGCAAGACTTAAAAATTCATCAGCAATCTTGATTTGTTTTGACATGTTTTTTGGCCTTCTACTGAGTTTTGTATTTCTGTTTTTCCTAAGTATTTGCTTGCAGGCAATGTTGTTTGTTTGTTTGTTTGAATCCTCACTGACTTGGCAGTTGAGTAGTGTTGCCCACAGGTCCCAACATTGTTCTTCATTCCTATATAACAGGACTCAAATAATAAAAATGAGACAATAATCATAAATGAGATTCCAATAATAAAAATGCCTTTCCAATTCGGTAATCTGTAGGGCTTCCTTGCTGCCCTCTTTCATAAGACTTGGCTTTTTTTCTGATTTTTATTAATTCTTAAGTTAAAATATTTTCTCAAGTTACCATGCTCATTTAGGCTACTTCAGTGCCTTTGGCTCCTGTCGTTAGGATGGTTTAGTGACAGTCTAGAAAATAGTTCCCATGACTTTGACAACAAAGTCTTTATAGAAACCTGACTCTCATAAACGAACTCATTTGCAGAGTCATTCCAGGCAGAAGAATGATCCGTCCCCCAACTTTCAAGGGTCAAGCAAAATGTCTGGACTATGCTCAGTTGTCCCACATCAGAGAATAGGTCCAGGTGGGTTTTCTGGGGCAGAATGTCTTCTGTTGGTGTTGTATGTCAAGGACTGGTAGCAAAATTCTTTTAATTACCATATGAGGCAGACATTCAGCTGTGTGTTTCAGGTGATTCTGGTGAAGAGCCACTAAACAGATGGGGAGAATTCATGCAGAATTCAGACCAGAACTAATTCGTTTAATTGAAAAATTAGGAATCACTGCCCTGTTGAGTGGGTATGAGTTAAAATATAATGCTCCAGTGTGCAGATTGCCTTGCCCAGGTTTTGTATAGAAGAGCCAAACAGATTTTCTCTGAAATCTTTATTTCTTCTGACACTGTTTGCTGAGTAGTACATCTCATCCTAAAAATGGGGATTGATTTTGTTCCATTATTTGCTTAATTTTTCTGAAATAAACTCTGAATTGAAAAAATAAAGGAAAAAGATACCTGACCTGCCCAGTTGTATATATTGGTTTGGTTTGCGTTGATATTTGGAAAAGGAAAGAAGAGAGTAACAGAATTTGGTCCAATGGATACCCAAAACCATCTGCTCCTCTCCTCACAGCCCTTAGATGTTTATAGCACAACAGGGTGAACATGGAACGTTTGTCCTTCCTTCAGGACTATATTGGCTGCCCTTAAAGTGAGAACAGAATGAAGGCAAGACACGTTGTGGGCAGCCACAAAATTCCATTGATTTGCAGCCTGGTTTCCATACTGTCAGTACTTCTCAGAAAGCTTGGCAATCCTTTCTGGCAATCCTTTCCAGCCCTCCTGGAAAGCCGTTGTGGGGTGATGCTGAGCTGTTGTCACAGAGTGCAGCTAAGGAACTTGGGATCCTCCAGGGGCAGGATTACAGTTTCGCAGGGCTGGCTTAACCCAGCAGACTATATCTCTGTGGTTGGACAGAGCCCAAAGAGGCAGTATAAAAGTAATAAATTTTTTATACCTGGAAGACAGAAAGCTTAATGAATAAGTAATAAGTTGCAGCACTTTCCTTTTCTTAGAAAAAAATAGACTGGCTGTATTTTTTTAAAGTTTCCTTCACTGGGCATTTTTCTCCTGTTGCTCTTTTAAAGTATCCTAAGGTGCTGAAATATGAGTCTGATTTTACAGAAACCGAGGAAGTTATAACACTGCCATCCAGGCGGAGAAAAAGAGAGTAGAGATTTTTCTGGAGAGAGCTTTTGTTGATTTTGCTAGTTTGGGTAGGGATGGTCTGGAACAGCTGAGTGATTGCTCCACTGCTTCCAGCAGCATCTCCCTAGTAATGTAGCAAGGGAAATGCTACTGTGCGCCTGCAGAGACAGGGGCACACAGACAGGTACAGCAATGTTCTCATCATCAGGTTAACAAAACTTGGGTGTCTCCCAGGTCTCATACCTGTGTTTTGCTGGCAGCACAAGCCAGTGAAAGCTTTTTAAGCAAGTACAGATAGCCTGCGGTTTAAAAGACGAGTGGAGTGGCATTTTATCACTGGCCACCACTTCTCTGCTGACATGGATCCCATTCTTGATCTCAAGCAGCGTCCAGGCTGGGCAGTGCTGAACTCTTTGGAAAGCCAACAAGTACCTTTGGAGATCACCTCCTGCTTGAAGGGATGGTTTCTCTGCAGTCCTGGCATGATTCCAACCTGGATAACTGTTCTACCTGCTTAAAATCCCTCCCCCACATTTCCCTGGGTATGGCATGAACCCCTCCTTTCTGTGGTGCAGCAATGTTCCCCTTTCAATTTCAAACTGCCTACTTTTAAGTTGATTTCTAGGTCATCATTTATTAATCAAGCTGGCTTCCTTGTAATTATTTCAAAGGATCTAAATGTGACAGCAGTAAGTATGTGCACAGCCCTGGTGTGCAGTAGCTCCTCTTGGTTTCTATCTGCAACACCTAGCAGGTTGTGATCCCTCCATATTCCTTTTACCACTGAGGTTTGGGTTCACCTACATCAGTCTGAATTGACCTGTTGCCTCCTGTGACCATGTCCTTGTAGGTGGTGGAGCTAGAAAGGCTGTTCTTGAGGAGAAGGGGGAACTGGTGCTCACTGAAGATGTGGCATGTACTGAAACCTAAGGAACTGTTTGCATAGGCGTTTCCTTCCACAGGTGGCTTGCTAGAGAATATTGTCACAGGGATTTTATTTTGTGATTCAAACTTCCACGCAAAGTCTGTACCTCTTCTTTCATTTCATATTTCTTTTCTTTTACCCTCCCTCTTGGGATGTCAATATTTTCATTATTTTTTCAACAACACAGGAGCTGTTGTTCCTTTGTCCCTAGTATTGTTTTCTCCATCCAAACCTGAGAATTGGGAGATCCTTGAAATCTGTGTCTTTTTTGTGGCTTTCAGGCAGAAGTGGGTGCTTCGCTTTCCCCCTTGCCTGCAAGTATTTCTCTTCACACCATAAAATCAATTAGTTCTGGGTACTTTTTCTTAAAGCTGACTGCTGCTAACACTGTGTTTGTTTCATTAACAGATTAGCTTCACAGGAAACCTGTCGTCGACAGCCTGCCCAGCGAGAAAACTCCAAGGAGAAGCTGAGGACAAACAACATCTCGAAGACAGTCCATGGGGACTGTACCAGATCCTCTGAGATCTGCCAAGCTTTCCCTGGTCTCAACTTCTGCAGAGGAGGAGCACCTGGGAGATCTGCAGCCTGCTAAGCACCAGCCCCAACCCCCCAGTGTCGAGAGGGCCAGCAATGGCTTCCCGTGCGCACCGTCCAGCTCAGCTGGGGTTTGCTTCTTCGACCTGAACTGCACAGGTGCTGCCAGCACACAGAGGTGTGAGCAGTGCCACACAGACCATGACAGCCAGCAGGAAGCCTTTTCTCCCAGGCTGGCCAACACAGCTGCAGAGGAGCATCCTGCAGATGTAAAGCCTGCTGGTTGTTCCCAGCCAGCGGGCATCCAGGCACCAGCAGTGCCAGCCCTTGCTGCGGCAGGAGCCCTCTTGGTGGGGCAAGGGCCAGAGATGATGCCAGCCCCCCAGAGCTCCCGGCAGTTTGTGCAAGGCAGCCAGGCCAAAACAAGCTCCCTGACACAGATAGATGACTCTGCCTTGAAACCTCAGGGAACTGATGATCAGCCAGCGCTTCAAGTGTTAAATTATCCTTCCCCGGGTGATCCTGTCGGAGTTAATCAATTCTGTAATACTTCTCAGGCAAACCTTCTGCAAAGAGGGGAAAAAGACAGGGTGGAAGAAAAAAATGGTTCAGCTGTGTGTCAGTCAGCCTTGCCAGCAAGGCAAACCGAAGCTGACCTGGGGAGAGACCAGCAGACCAGTCTGGAGGCAAAAAGCGGGACTGCAGACACGGCGCAGCTGCATCCCCCAGGTAAAACTGAAGCGGTGCAGAGCAGCGAGGCACCAGCCCAGTCTGGCCACGGGAGTCCACATCCTGTACACAACCTGGACCCCACGCCTGGGAGTCCAAACCTCACCCAGCTCTCCAAATTCAGAGAAACAGGTACAATGACAGCTCAGCCAGAGAGCAGCTCTTTTACTCAGGAAGCTGTAAGCAGGACATGGCGGGATGCTGAGGTTCAGGCTGTGGCTACTGTGGAGAGCAAATCAGCCTCCACCAGTCCCAGCATCTTTGCTGCCTTCTTAAAAGGGAATCCTCCTCCAGAGGAGAAAGAAGAACTGCACATAATTTACCAAGGAGGTATGGGGCTGAGTCAGGCTGCACTTACTGACAGTTTATCCTCACAGCAAATGTTCCCATGTTCTCCTGGTATCACATCAAAATCGACTGTTGTGGCTGTGACTGCTTCAGCCCAAACCCAGCCTGTCAAACTGCCCAGAGTCCCATCTGACGTGGCACCTCCAGTATCAGCAGATAATGCAAGACCTGTTCTCCCCTGCTCCCCTGCAGCTGTTACCTCCCAAGGAACATCTGTGGGTAATGCTGAAATGACCAGTGCAGCCCGTGATGTCAAGGACACTGCTCAGCTGCCAAAGGATGCTCCAGTCCCACCAAAGCCCATCCCAGTTGAGCAGCCTGGAGTTGACTCCAGTAATCAAACTCCATCACAGTCTGGGACTGGCACTGGTGAGCCAAGCACCACTTCCACTGATGCTGTCCCAGGAACCCAGAACAACATGCGAGGTCTCGTCCCTCATGCAGGAAGCAGCGGGTCACCTTTACTCTCTGGCAAGGACAGTGAAGTCAAGCAGAAGGACGTCCTGGGCAGCTCTGAGCAAAAGCCTGTGCAAAGCAAGGGTGTGAGTCAAGGGCAGGCCAGTCCTAATCAATCTGTGGTAAAACCAAGGGAAGAAGACTTGGTGGTGCTTGATCCTAAAGAAAGGCTGAATGTTAGCAGCCAGCCTTCCGCTGTCCGTGCAAAGGCGTGCTCACAGGATGCCGGTGAGAAGGAGAGCAGAGGCCATGGAGACAGCAGCCAGTCTCAGATGGCTGGTGGCCAGAACCTGCAGGCAGCACTGATGCCCGACTTGAGTGTGAGTTCTGCAAGTCTTGCCCCTCCCATGGCAGCATCGGCAGCTCCCCAGCAACAGGGCTTCCAGGCCAGGGAGTCCAGACACGACCTCCACACTGCAGTGATTCCTTCTTCCTCTCAGGCTGTGCCAAACCTGGAGGAGAACAAAAAGCACTCCACTCCAGCCATGGAGGCGAAAGTACAGGTGAAGCAGTCCAAACACGTCAGGGATGTTGTTTGGGATGAGCAAGGAATGACGTGGGAGGTTTATGGTGCTTCCCTCGATCCAGAATCCCTGGGAATTGCCATCCAGAACCACTTGCAGAGACAAATACGGGAACACGAGAAACTGATCCGGGCCCAGAACAGTCAGACCCGGAAATCCATTTCCTCAGATACATCCTCAAATAAAAAACTGAAAGGGAGGCAGCACAACGTGTTCCAGTCCATGCTGCAGAATTTTAGGCGTCCTAATTGCTGCGTCCGACCTGCTCCCTCTTCTGTATTAGACTGACGTGGTTTGCAGGGGTGCCTAAATACTTGCAGTGGTGGAGAGAATCCCTCCCCTCAAGTCCTGCTGTTTGGTTGTATAATTGGGGTTGTGATGCAACAGTGGAAAATTATTCCCCTTTGTTTTCTGACTAGCCACATGCTCCATCCTGCCATTATTATTGTCACAGCTGGTGTATTTCCACGTTACGCCCCAACCTTGACTGCTGTCAGAAGAAAAGCTAGGCACTTAGCAAAAGCACAAATTTCAATTGCCACCTTGCTGCAGGGAGAGCAACACCACCTGATAGAGCAGGAAGCAGAGGGATTGTCAGAATTACGGGAATTTATTTACATGCACTATGAGGTCTTATTCAAAGGGATGGACCTGGGGGAAGCTGAGGGAGGTGGAATTAAGGTTCAACAGCTGTAAAGATGTAATACAAGACAAATTCCCTGGTTTGTAAGTTACTTGTGCTGAGGCAAGTCCATGAACAGGCTATGGACATTGATCACTGAGCAGCCTCACTTCTGTTGATACTGTGGGCCACTGCTCTCAGGTGAGCCCGGTCTTCCCCTCCTGTTGAAATACAGAACCAGGCAAAGAATGAGGATCAAGACTGAAAGATTCTCACTTTGGGAGAAGCTAAGTCAGTGAGATGTTGATGGCCAGAAGGGGAGGTGAGAGATGCTTTTTGTCCCCTGCAGTGGCCACTCTTAAGGTATAAGCTGTCGAGGCACAGGAGAGCACAGCAGTAGATGGACCTGCATCCAGCAGGATGGTGCCCACCCTTACTCTGGTACTCCTGCCAAGTCTTTAAAAAGCAGGGAGCCATTCTGCCTCCTCAGGCAGGGTGGGCAGTCCCTGCTCCCAGCCTCCCACGGCGCTGAGCACCTCTCTTTTAAATCACCCTTTAAAGTGATGTGGATCTTTCTTCTCTCTCCAGAGATGCACAGTAATGTTTTCCCGTAGCATCAGGCTTTCCTGTACATTGGGGTCCATGAGCCTCTATGTCTAGTGTGTTACACTGATTTTTTTTTCCTTTTTTTTTCCTTAGCCAACTCTACTGCTTTTTTTAGTATTATGGTGCTTTTCTTGCTGCCTTTCATAACCTGAATACCATTTATTTAGCCTGTATGTTATTTTATCTAACACTCTATATTATGAACCATTATACTGTTAACTTGAAAAATTTGCAGCAGTACTGAAATCTTGAGACAATCTTCGCTGTATTTCTGAACTTAGTTGTAGAAACTGCTAATAAAAGGTAGCTTAGTGACTGTTTCTCCAGAAGTATGATGTACAATAATGTCTCAAATATATGTTGGTCTCATTTGTCAATAATGTTTTTCAACTTGGGAAATGTGTTTCCCAGTAGCTTTGTATTTTGTCCACTAGAGTTCATTATGGGAGGCTTGGGTACTCCTGCAGTTTGTAGAAAATTTAGTTAACAATCCTGCAAAGCACTGATGATTTGGATATTGTAATCCTGCAGAGTATTAGAGTTAAATAGGAGATTCTTTTAGGCTGTTAAAGATTTTCATTAATCGTGATGATAATTTATTTCTGTCTCTAGTACACCTGACTTACTCTGTAGATCTTACTCTTACAACTTACTCTAAATCTTACAGGTTTACACCATGTAAATGAGTATTAGTATCTTTTTTTCTTTTCTTGTTTTTCTGTGAAGTGAACCTGAAGTGGTCCCCAGTTATTTAGGAGGCCCGACTTCTTGAGTATATCAACTGCCAAGCCTTCATAGTAGCTGTTCGGGGGCAATTTTTCCCCAGCAGAAAAGTAAAATACTGTAAGATACATTTTAACCCACTGCAATGAAAAGTGTTGTCCCTAAGCATAGTACTGAATTGACTCCTAGTTTTCCTCAGATATATACCAGGGGGCTTTTTGTCTCGTCCTTGTTCAATTTCTGTATGTTATTTCAAGTCCACTCCTACTTGTGGTGCTGAGTTTTTAATTCTGAAACACCACATTAGAGAGCGTCTTTCCACCTCTGCCTACCAGGAGGAAAGTTTCCAACCTTTTTTCTGTTAGTACTGCTGTTTCCACCGCCTTCCTACAGTGTCTGAGATGTGAGTTTCACGTGAAATTTTGTGTGGGATTAATATTGACAGTATCATTAGGTCAGGTTAGTTGACAAGTTCAGTGTCTCTTCCCACATTGTGTCCATGTCAGCCTTGACGAGGTTCCCCAAGCTGTCTGCAGTTTTTGCTGTGTCCTGTTCAGGTTCAAGGCTCTGTGCTGCTCCTTTTGCCTCCCTTCTGCCCCTTCCCTTGCTAGCTGTTGCCCAGCCTGTCTTCCTGTGAAGCCGTGTCCCTTGGCTCAGCTCGCGTCCCCCTCTGCGTTCCCCTTGCTGTTGCTGTGAGCCAGCTTACTCTGAACTGTCCCTTTACAGATCTCCTCAGTCTGAATATACAAATGGATTGTCCTATTTTTTTCTTCCACAGGAGAATAAACAGCTATCACTCATTCACTGATTTCCATGAATTTTATCCTTTAGCTTCAGCTCTGCAAAATATTTCTAGGATATGGATATGAGTTGCTTTATGGAGACCAAATTAGGCTTGGCAATGAATGAGCAGGATGCTGGGGCACCACTGGACTTATTGCTTCTCTGAAAGGAATGAGAGCTCTCCCCTGGTTCCTTGCAGCTTCTTTCAGCTGTGAGTGTTCAGTAGCTGGTCCTCCCTCCCTTCCGCACACCAAATGATCTTTCTTCTAGGAAAATCTCACCAGTGCATTCGTATGACAGAGCGCTGATGGAGAAGTTACTGAGCGGGTGTATCTGAACAACTGCATGGGCATAACTGAAACAACATGTAGTGCTCAGCCTCTGTTCTGGGCAAATACAAGTGCAAAGATGCAGATTTTCCATGGCACTGTCTGGTGGCTGCAGAAGTCCTGCAGACGCTGGAAGCCAAACAATAAAGTGCCAAAAGCCAACACATAAAAAGTTAAATAGGAGATTCTTTTAGTCTGTTAAAGATTTTGATCAACATAAAAATGAGTTGATAATCACCAGCACATCTCATGGAAAATACTTTAGGTTTTGACTGTGCCTTGCTAGGGAAGACTGTGGGCAACCTGCTAGTTTAACACTGGTGATTAGGGCTTTCTCCTGCATACAATGTCTAGATGACAAATGTGAATCCTCACTGATGATATGTCTTTGACCAATAGCAAAACAACCACCTTGGGGGTAGCAATTAGCAAATATGCATTTGAGTGGGCTTGTAGCAGCCAAGAAAGGCTGTTCTTGGTGTCATATCAGTCTCAAAAATGAAAATGCACTTGGAGTAGTGATACGGCAGAGTAGGGGGAGATGATCCATGTGCCACCACCCCATTCTTTTTCTCTGCCCAAAGATTCAGAATCACATTGCAGTAGTTGGATGGGTAACAACCAAGGAAGTCCATTTGGGCTAACAAAAAAAATGGTTCAGAACAGAAAATACTTTGTCATTCCCAAGAGCAAATCTATATTAAAAAAAAAAAACAACCAAACCTTTGTTGCAGCCTAGCCAGTTGAAGTAACTCTTAAATTCATTTTTTTTGCAAGATGAGAGATTTTGGGAAACAAGCTCATTGTCAGGAAACCCTTCCATGTCAGTCACATCTTCCAGGAAGGCCGAGAACCACTAATGTAATGCAAGAACCATTAATAAAAGCAGTGAATAAGAATGGAAGATTTACTTCTAGTTTCACTTAGGGGCCTTTCCACTAGCAAAGATGAGAATAAGCACGTTTCAGTGTTGCCAATACAATACCTGTGTTGAAGGAGCATCTCATTGCAGGCAATTTGCAGTATGGTCCTGGATTTCATGTGAGGCTGTGATATCCATCTGTATGCACTTGGTTGGGATCTGCCAGCTTGGTGTTGTTTGGGCACAAGTGCTAAAGTTCTGCCTCATTTCTGCTGACTTGGTTTGGAAAAAAAGAGTGGGGAAAGCGTTGAAGGGACAAGAAGGGGAATATCTGTGTTCTCCATTTCAGGAGAAGAAAACATTCTTTTGAATACAGAAGAAGAAATTTCTGAGAAACATGGGGAGGGAAGGACAAAAAGAGAAGTAAAATAAAGTTGGTGTAGGTGCTGCACAAGGGATTCCCATTCCTATGTCTGTTTTGCCCACTTGTTTTCTGACCTCACATATTTTATTTGTTGGCACCCTATGTCTTTTAGGAAAATTAATATTTCCAAAGGCTGTCTATTTTGCTAGTGTTAATAGATATATCCAAATAGGATTCAACAAAACCTCTAAGCAAACTGTTTATTACTGCCACTAAAACATAAGAGCTTGTAAAATGCACTGTTTGAAGTATATTGAAGGGATTAAAAAATTTGAATATATACTCTAAAGATAGCACTAGGTTTTCTCTTGAGTTTCATTATTATGTTTAAGTGTTAAAGTTAGAAGTGGAAATCCAAATGCAAATCAGCGTTGATGAGGAATTCAAATTGCCTGCCACTGGGTTTCAGTTTGGAAACTTCATGGAATGTACCATACCAGTGTTTCATTAGTTAGCTCAGTATATGCAAGGTTTGTATGAAAGTACAAATTTTATTAACTTATTAGCTCCATTATCTTGTTTTGTGTCTATCCTTCTACGCCTTTTAAAAATTCAGGCAAAAGTCTACCACAACAGAGTCACTTTAGCACACGGCTTGTGGGAATGGCTGCTCTGAATGACAACTGATTGTCAGACTCTGGGCTTAGAAAGTTAAGGGCTGTGGTCTGAGGGGAACTCTTCCCTCCTTCTCCCTCACTCCGTGCTTCAGTAACCAATCTCTGCTGGTTTATTTTTTGGTGTCTCTGTGATGCCTGTATGAGTGGTCAGTATTTTCTGTTGTCCCAAAGACATGCAGGTAGATCCTTACCCAAATACTGCACACTACAAAATATGTCTGGTGCCATTGGATGCTGTAGTGACCCAAAGGTCAGGTCCTGTAACTTGAACTGGCTTCAATATTCTCTTAGGGGCCTAAATTATCCCACTTGAGTCACTGTAGATGTTTAAAAGGAAGACTGAAGTATTACAGCTGAATTGAGCCAAACTGGTTTTATTTTTTTAAACTCTGAGATTTATTGTTTTTTCTGCTTTGTGTTTTTCTGAGTAGCTCTTCCTTCCTAGAGTTTATAGTGTGGATTTTGCATCAAATCCTGGCAAAGGAGATTTTGCAAAGTGAAACCTACTTTTTATCATTCGGGCTTCTTTAAAGAAAAGTGACTTTTTTACTTAGCCAAATCACACAGAGAGGAAATACTTTTTCCTCTAGGAAAACTTCTGATGTAGGTAAGCTTATGTGTGTGTGTCCCTGTTTAAAAGGCGAGTACATGTGCAGGTCTCATGCATCACTCATGCTCTAATATGATTTTTTTCCCTTTGCCCTTCTGATTGAGTGCTGGAGGCTTAGCATTTTCCACGACCTTGACACAAGTTTAAATCTTTCTCTGGTCTCTAAAAAGCAGACTGTGGGTGATAGGAAGCATCTGATCTCCTTAGGAACAGAATCATGTCAACTAATCCCCATTTGAGATATCAGACCTTAAGTTTTTTTAGCTTTCTTCTAAGACTGACACTCTTTGGAGTAGAAATAAGTGACAAATCTGCCTGCAAAGTCTCCAGCAGTTGTCTGCTGCAGAATACAAGTCTCTCAGATACTTCTCAGCAGCTCTGCTATAAGAGGTGACCCTTCTGCTGGAGGGTCCTCCTGACACTTCCCTTAGCTCAGTTCACAATCAGATAGTTTCAAGTACATCAGAAGCAAGTTTAGACACTGCCCTGAGGAATTTCCATAAAATGGAAGAGAACCATTTATTTGTTTGTGGCACATAAAATCACTGAATCTGAGTTGTGAAGTAAAGGTCTCAGTGACACTGAAGAGTATTGGGAGTTTCTGCCCAGAAGTAAAGATAGGGAGTGTATCTGAACTTTTAATTTCAAAAAACTATGGCCATGAGTCAGCCAGCATCAGAAGAAAACCAACTTGGAGGCTTCTAACAACAACTAATAATATTGTGGCTGTATTAATTTTATAGTTACACTGATTGAATGTGATGTACTGTACAAAATAAAGCTAGTCTTAGGCTACCAGGTGTACCATGGCATTTGTTTGAGACATACCAACAGAAGTTTGCATGTGAAAAGTCTTAAAGTGATACTAAAGCACTGTTACCCACCTGATTGAGTCCCTTAGGATTTTAATGTTTTCCTGTTTTACATCTGGTTTCCATGCTGAGTACAATAAAATGAGCACTGTCTTAATTATTCTGGGTCTCTGTTTCTAGGCTGACATGGGAAAAGAAAGGACTTTTAAGGGCGAACATTGTCCCTGAATTTATGAATGTGTGTAAGTCAGAGCAGCTACAAAGGGCTTTCTGGATTCAGGCCTGAGATCTGGCACCTGGCAGAGCTCAGCATGGTGGTGGAGGCTTCCATGTGCTGTCCCTGCCAGACAAGAGACCTGTCTGCTTCCTTCTGTCTAAGTGCAGTTGCTTTTGCACAGCTGCTCACGAGCGCAGGCTCTTCTGCATCAGCTGCTGCTCCGCCCTTTCTCAGGAATTCACTCAGCCTTTCAACAGCCCACTGCCACTCAACAACACATTACTCACCCAGCACAGCCACCCCTAAGCCCACGTGGAAAAGGCAGCGTTTTAACCCTGTAGTGTCACTGCTGTAGCAGGTGGTCACCACCACCCACCAGCATGCCTGCACACAAAGCCGAGACCATCAGCATCACAGTAAGTATTTTCCAACCCAAAAAAAGGGGGAACTTTTGTCTCATAGTACAAAAGAGCATAAGACAACAGATTATGGAGGTATATCGGCCCATTGCTGTTACAGATATGGTGTATCCATGAACCTATCTGCTACAAGGCACGAGGACCCACCTTGGCACACACTTTCCTATGATGAGAGGGTAGGAGCAGAACAGACTGAGATAATGCAGTTGCATGGTGCCTCTGCTACCAGTGGTGTTCTGTCTGCTCATGCTAAGCTGGATTCTATCACCAAAAGTAGTTGTTTGTGTTTCTGTGTTTGTGCCTTGTAGTTGTCAGGGTGCTTCAACTAATTGCCCAGTCTTTCGGGCACCTGCAGAAGGTATTTTATTAATGAGCTTTACTGCATTCCTTGTTGTATGCTTCAGGTTCCTGCATGCCAGTGTCTGCCAAACATTAGTCCCCAAGCTGCCAGAGTGGGATGCTTCCCTGTGGCAGCTTGGTTCATTCAGCTCTGTGCTGGATTTGTCAAGGTTCCTTAGTAGGCAGGAAAGCTGAGGTCTCCCTTTTGTACTTCATCCTTGTAGCCTTGCTGCAGTAAGGAAAAAGCCTAAAGATCCCTCACCCTGAGGGGACTGACCCAGCAGAAAAAGGACTAGTGCAGAAAATAAGCTACCATCCTATCAAACCAATTATGACCAGTGTACATTTTCTGGCTGATGCAGACTTTGTCATGTAACATGGCAGATTCAGGGAGATGGTGCCTTCAAAAGCAGAGAATAAATCTGGCTTCTTGTTCAAACATCAGCTGATTTACTGAGGGTGTAAGCTTTCCAAACAGCCGCACTACATCCCGGGATATTTGCTTCACTTCACCTGCTAGAGAAACCACCATGCCCTTAGGGATTCAAATGCTATCAAAATCACTCTGTGGCAGGTGTTTCCACTTACAGTAGGCAGTATTGTGAGGGAAAAGACTTCCTCAGCAAATTTCAAATTACTCGTTCTAATGAGAACCATAAAATTACTAATTTGGCTAGCCAATGTTTTTAAATGTAGGCACTTAAATCTGCAAGTGAGTATTAAAAGAAATACAACCTCATTGGTGAGAAGTGTAGGGTGCTCTTATCTCCTGTTAAGGTCAGGTCATGGAGACCTGTGGATGCTTGAAATGTTCACAAAGCAAGCCACTGTTGATGAGACACCTGTATCCAGTGTGATAGTAGGTGACTCATTGTAGGCAACTCTCAGTAGCAATGACAGTCTGCAGACAACCAACAGAAAGCTGCCAGTGCACATTAGGAAGTGGTGATTGTATGAATGGTTAGCAGGAGTAGGGAAGTGATCAGTCCCCTGAAAGCAGTGCTGGTGAGGCTGCACCTTAAGTGCTGTGTTCAGTTCTGAGCCCCTCACTTTAAAATGTCCATTGAGGTGCTGGAGCATGTCCAGAGAAAGGCAAGAAGGCTCACGAAAGGTCTAGAGAACACATCTTATGAGCAGCAGCTGAGGGAGCTTGTGTTGTTTTGTCTGGAGGAGATTCAGAAGGCACCTGATCCTTCTCTACAACTCCCTGAAAGGAGGCTTTAGTGAGGTGAGCACTGCTCTCTTCTGCCATGCCTGCAGTGTGAGGACCAGAGGAAATGGCTTTAAGCTGAGGCACAGGAGATTCAGATTAGATATCAGAAAAATACTTTCCACTCTTAGGGTGATCAGGCACTGGAATAGGTTGGCCAGGGAGGTGACAGAGTCAGCATCCCTGGAGGCGCTCAACAGGCATCTGGATGTGGTGCTGGGTGATGGTTTAGGAGTTACAATGGTGGTGCTGGGTAGATGGTTGGACTTGATGATCTTAAAGGTGTCTTCCAACCTTGATGATCCTAAGACTTTCTGGTGTCCCCCATTATTACTCATATTTCAGCAATGTTTGTAGCAGTGCTTGTGTCACAAAACACATCTCTTTCTAAAATGTCCTTTGCACTTACAATAGACAAATTAGGTGGGATCAGCTGCTTGGGAGAATGTGTGCCAGTCTACAAAAGAATTTGCCTTTGCTGTGCCATCTTAGTGATGAATTAGCTTACTTTTTTTAAAAAAAAGTTTTCTAATAGCCTGCTGTGGACTACAGCACAAGGAAGGGATTTGGGTCATTCATGCTGAGGTTTTGCCTTAATTCCATAATTCTTTTTATTTCTTTTCTTAATTAGAAAGCTCCTCATGGCAGTGTTTTTTCTCTCAATCCACTTACATAACATCAGAAACACATAAGTGAGCTGAGAAGTTAAGGACATTTTTCTCACGGGCTGGTGAAAAACACCCTGGCAGGTGGAGCACAACCACTGGGCACCCACCTTTCCCTCGGTGCCTGGTGGAGAATGGCTGGTGTGAGGGAATGTCTGCTGAGTTCTGCAAAGCCCCCACATCTGGGCTGAGCCAGGAACTGCTGGACTGTGTCACCCTGGCCACGAGAAGGAGGGACCAGGTCCGCCTGACAACCGGCAGAGGTGAGGCCATCCACGCAGCTGCTCCTTCTGGGGTTTGGGAATTCCTCATGTTTCTTCCCTTCTTGTGCCTCTTACTTTTTCAAGGACAGCTACTGAGCTGCCAGTTAATGAGAGAAATTGCTTAGGTTTAGTAAGTCTTAAGCTAGGGAAAAGCCTCTGAGGAGATGCTGTCTCCATGCATTGGGTTACTCACCCTACGCGAACTCCTGGGCTCCCCTTAGGTTTTGGACACTTTGAGTGCCTGCTCTGTAGGCAGAAGCTGGTGGACAGGTTTTCCCTTTTTTTTCTGGCTGCAGGACAGAAAAAATGGGGAATAAATAGGGCTGACACTTGCTCAGGTCATATCCAAATATCTCCCTTCAGCCGGTGTGACTTCTTCAGCTATTTAAAGGAGAAATGCTGGCTAAGAATGCGAAGATCTGTAGAGTAGCTTAAGTAAGCCCCCTGTAATGAGTCCTACAAATTACATAAGCCAAAAGCGAAATATGCTCTAATTTTGGTTCATTACATGAAATATCCTTTATTACAGGTTTATCTCTTTGCCTTCAGTGACATGGTTCTGCATGCTTACATATTTCCTTGCTGGGAAAGTCTTCCTGGTATTCACCCTGACTTTCCTGCTGAACAGCTTATGCATTGACAGACTCTACCTCACTCCTGCACTCATCTTATTTTAGAGAAGAATAATGTACTCACTGTAGCTGAAGCTCTCTGGAAAGCACTATCCTCTGCATTGTCATCTTGGACTTTATTATCCTGGGAGCTGACAGTGCTCTCTCTCTCTCCTCCCAAACTCACCCACCTTTCCAGCTTTGCTCAGCTGATTATGAAGGACAGCTGAAGAGTGAAGTGGTTGGTTCTTCACTCTTATTTGCTCCTCACTTTTTGGATGTTGCTGTGAGTGATACTGGCAGCTGCCTTGCATTTCCTAATGTACATTTCTGTGCTTTGGGGACATGTCCTGACATCACTAAACTGAGTGCAAACTACACAGTCAGTACACGGCTTCTCCTTCCTGGGCTGGATGTGGATAAGTAGCCTCTTCCCCATCTGTCACTCATCTCTCTGCCCTTGCAAAGCCAAAGCCAGGTTCTCTGGCCTGTTCCCTTTTGGTAGCATAGGTGGAGCAGAAAGCAGTCCTATTTTTTTTTTTTTGCTGGATATTTCTCTGAGATGGAACACTTCCCAAAAGCACAAAGCTGCAGTAACCATCTCATAATGTCCATTCCTTTGCTTTCAGGGAGAATATCTGTATAATTTCATTTGTGTGTTTTCTTTCCAGCCTGCCTCACATACAGGCTGGAATAACTACTGCAAGCTAATTGATGGCACTGTAGAGAGAGCCTCCAAAACTGAAGGCAGTCCCTAAATGGTCCTAATTTCTGCTGAACTAGAAGCTGGAGCTTTTGTAGAACCTACCCCTGACAAAAGGAGAGCTATGTGGTATAGATACAGCTTTTTTTAATAGCTACACATATGGAGGTTGTGTCCAGCTTCAGCACAGCTGGTCCTTTCTGTCTCCAGTGTAGGCTCAAATAGAAAATGGAAAAACACCTTCATTGAATCCTCCCTCTACTGGGGCACACTTATCTCTTCTACTTGTCCAAGCACATATATCGGGGCACAATGTACACACTGCTCTTTCCTGGCAGTCTGCTCTGATCACACAGATTTCTATTATTGTGAGGCATTCAGTACCAGCCCTGGAAGAGCTTTCATACTTCTTTAACTTGTTTGGCAAGTTTTGCTTGAATTAATTGAGTCTTTCAGTGCTGTGATCTATTTCCTAAAAAGGTCATCTGCCCAACCAACCCCCAAAACCTCCTACACTTCCTGATGCTAGGAGACAAAAGAGGCTTGGTTTCAGTGTCCTTGCCTGAGAATGCAGCATGTAAAACAAACAAGTGTAATTAGAAAGAAAACCATAGTGCAGAGCTTTGCTTGGAATGGAAAGGAATGGGCTGGTTTAAATGCTCCTTTTCCTGGGATGTTCCACACTTTTCCAGGCAGATGAGCTATCTTTTGCAAAGGCATTTGAGCACTGTTAGAACAGTCCCGTTTGGCTTTCAAAAATCAAGTGATTGACATGTTTTCCATTGTGCTGCAATGTACATGAAAATGAGCTATAGCTCATTAAAAGAAAAGCATCTATTTAAATGAAAAGCCTCTGAGCAACTTGCCTGTAAGATTGGTTTCTAATCAGTGGTCTTGGCAGGTTGGACTTTGCAAGGACAGTGAGAAAGGAGGCTCCCATCTTTCCTCGCCTTTGCAGACACCAGGTGTATTGGTGGTGTGCATTAAGCTCAGGAGGCAGTAGAGGCTCTGAAGGTGGGGACAGCAGGAGCACAAGTGCTCTTCATTACTTGAGCTCAGTGAGCGGCAGGAGATAGGAGCCACGAGCCTAAAGGCACTTGATGAAGATGCAGTGAGTTGTAGCAGAGACTTAGGTATAACAGTGGGCTAAAAATTCCCCTCAGGAGAGGTGGGAAAGCTTCCAGACAAGACTCTATGCTGTGGAACAGCTGAGGTAATCAGGGACGCTGCAGGTAAGGTACAACATGGAGTTCATGCTTATGTGATGCCTTTATTCCAGGTTGGTTCAAAGGGTTGTGGAACTTTGTCAAGAGGAGAGGATGGAGGGTCTGAGTTGAGAGGAGGGATCCAGACGTGGGAGATTGTGCTACATGGAGTGGATGGTGTTATTAATGCATAGCAATTAAAAGGTGCAGCTTCAGGGAGAGGTTTTGATTCTCAGTGCAGGAATAAGGTAGTTTGAGGCTCTTGACTGAATGTATGGTTCTTGCTTTGCAAGCCAAGAGTAAGAACAAGTGGAGTTAGGTCCAAAGAAAAGGACAAATAGCTAAGGCTGCAGCAGTTGTGCCTGTTCCCCCACCAGCCAGGGCAGCCCAGGGAGTGCAGAGTGGGTCAGCTGTGTGGACTTACCAGCATGGCACACAAAACTCTGTAAGGCTAGGCTTTGCCCCAGAAGTTTTACTGTTTCCCTCTCTTTTTCTTGCCATGAGACACAGCTGTAAAAAGAAGAAATCCCTGGTAGATTGTTTGCATTGGTTTTAATGGGAGAAGAATGTTATGACTGAGGTATGAGACACAGAAAAGGCAGATGTAGATTGACTGGGTAACTTCCTAGAGTATTAGACAAATGTGACATAGAAGTTTTTTTCCTCAATAAAAGGGTATTGTCAGCACTTTTTCTAGCATTAAAGCTCTAACAGAAGAACAAAAAGGTGCTCTGGCATTTTGGATGTTCTTGGCAAGTTACATGGGATTGCCACATATTTTAAATGGAATCTCTTTTAAATAGAGCAGTTACTGACTATTCTGTCTTGTAACCCTCATCCTAGCCCTGACTGCCTTGTTTACCAGGGACTGGGCACTGCCTGCAGGTATACAGAGCACACATCGATTTTAATGTCACACTAACACACTGCACACAAACACCATGACAGTTCCTGGCAGTGGCAGCACCAGCCATGGTGTCACGTGGATATTTAATTCTTTCTCACATTGTGCCTTTGGTATGCAGGGCCTGCAATGGATCTGCCCTTGTAAGAGTCTGTAGGGGGAATCTATTTGGCTGGGGGGAAATGTGAGGTTTAGCTCTCCAAGCTGCAAAGATTGTCTGAAATGGTGCTTTCAGCATAATCACTGCGGCTGTATGCCTTAAACCTGCAGGTAGTTCTAAATCTTTTCTTGCAGTGCAAATTAGTATCTGACTGGAGAATCAATTTTAATACTCTAAAAGACTTTTGGCAATAATTGAGCGCAGAACTGGGTCCTCCCCTGCTGTTAGCTATGGTGCAGCATAGAAAAGCTGGGAAGAGTGGTCATTTTTTCTTCGTTGTTTGCACAAAAGGGTAAGCCTCTATGCTTTGCTTCTAAGTGAAGCAAATCAAACCCTTTTCCCTTCTTAACTTTTAATGAGCTGTCAAAGCTTGACAGAAATCTAGAGGAAATAGCTGATCTTGGCAGGACTCTTGCATTGCACTACAATTTATAGTAAAGAGGGCAACTGTGCTGGCCCAAGGTTTAGTTCTCACATGTCTCATTCCAGTGAGCAGTGCTGTCTCTGCCTGGTGAACCAGCAATGGCTTAGTCTCAGGACTGTGTCACTTTGTATGAATTCCCCTCAAAATAGCCAACCTGTCAATAGTGGAGGCAATTTTAACTCTCACTTGCTTAGATGCCACTTTTAGAAGCCATTGGACATCAGGGAATCTTGGGGTCTACTGTGTAGGTAAGTTTCAGCTCATAATTTATGCATCCCAGCATGGTTTTCTAAGCCTTACCCTTAATGTCTGAGAGAGAAAGAGGCTTCTTAATTTTCTAATTACCTGCCATGTTTAGAGAAAGTCTTTGCTTCCATGTCACTTGTAACAGAGGGTGCAGGCATTTGTTCCTCTATTCTAAGAGAACATTTTTCTCTCAGATGTGCTGATAGCAGGGGAGCTAGAAAATGCTGCAGTCACACTGCAGGACGTTTTTAGAGCTTCTGTACTGAGCCCAAGCATTAAAACCCTATTCCCTTCAATGTGGGAAGTGCTCAGGTTTGGGTTTTTTAAAGCCACCAGCTGTTAATCAGCTCATGGCCTGGACAAGGGGCAATGTATGAGACAATGCTGGCTGTTAGATATCAAATAGTGTCAGTGGCAGAGTCCAGGAATATTCTTCAACTAAATCACTTGGGAGTGTTTCACACAAGACCAGTAAGTTCCAGCTCAGTCAGCCAGGTGCAGAATTTATTTATTTATTTTTAATTTTATTTCTGGCATATATTAGACAAGCAATCTGTTCAGTTGACTAGGACGGTGCCTTCTGATGATTAAACCTGCAGAAGACCTTCTTGTCACTGGGGTTTTCCATGTCTTAAAGGGCATAATCTTACAGAAAATAATTCCTTCCAGAATTAGTACCTTCCAGAAGCTGGTCTTGCTCACCTCCCACAGGGCTCAATAGCAAGCAAAGGCCTCCAGGCCCATCTCCAGTAGTGGAGGCTGACAGTCTTGGCATCCCTTTGCTAAGCAGACAAAATGAATGAATGGGGAACCTCTGCTGATTAAATGCATTAAATAATGATGCTTCCTTGGAAGAATGTGTAAATCAACGCTTGTCTTTCGATTTGCCTGTGCACCTTCCATACAAACCCGCAGTAGCATCACCAACAGCCCAGTGACACATCTCAGTGGCATCTGTGGCACCTCTCCATCTTTGATGCTGTGTGGGGACACCGCACAGTGTGTCCTCTGCAGAAGGCTGAATGAAGCAGAGCCCAGGCTGCCCTCAAGCAGTTCCTGCTTTGGTTTCTCTTCAATGTCAGCTTACATTCCTGCCTGGATCACTAGGAATGGAGGTGACCACAGCTTTTCTTGACAGAGGGCAAGGCTGTGGGAAGCCTGCTGGAGCAAATGTCCTGTTGCCTCCATGTTGACCTTTGGGCCAAGCTGTCCCTTTGCAAGGTGGACACAGCCTGGCAACTGACCAGCAGCCAGCTCTGCCTGGGATTTTTGCCTTGCCTGGGAAACCACAGCTCCCTCCTGTCCGGGCCAGATGTGATGTTAGGTTAATGTGGTACTCGTCCTCGGATCACATGTGAGCAGTTATAGAGAATGGTTTTCCTTTTGGCTTAATTGTACCTCTACTTTACCTTTTTAGATAGAATTCCCTCTGCAAGTCTTATCTCTAGTTCTGCTCCTTAACCTTAAGGGTTGATAAGACTAAAGAAATTCCTGAACTGTGGGCACTCCAGGAGAACCTTGGGCACCGCAGCATTGCTCAGCAGGGAGATTCTTACCAGGAAACAAAATTAAGAGCTTTAATTCCCCTCTGAAAGGCAAAGGGAATCTGCATTTACCTATTCTTCAGCATCCTATTTGGCTTTTAGTTCAGCCAGCCCCTAGACTGCAATTGCCAGTGCTCTGGGCATTGCAATCGACTCGGACGACTGCCCTGGAATGTAATGAGACTGCAGTGTATTGAGAATAATAATTCACATCATACTCCTCAGCTGCACTGCATTGTCCTTTTATATTAAAGGGCAGGGACTCTGGTTTATATCGCTTCCTCTGAAGAGTCATATTGGGCCTGACTGAGTTGGGTTTGAGAACAATAAAAAAGCATAGCTGTTAAACATATGTGGAAAAATCACCTCTTTCTTCCTGTTCTAATCGATGGGCTGTCTGCAAATGCATCTGCAGCTTCTCATGTTGGCATCTAGTTGATTAAAGATTTGTGTCTGAATCAAACCCTAAGGGCCAGATTATCAGTTGGAGTTAATGAACATAGTGCTATTGACTTCAACAAAGCCATCAGTCCTTTATAGCTGCTGATGAATTAACTTTGAATAACTCCCTACACCTAAGGTCTGAATCTTGACCGCTGTCTTGTAGATAGTGTGAGCTTTATCCATTTTGGGGCAGGTTAGGCATATGACACTGTTACATCTTGAGGCTGAATTTAACTGAGCCTTTGTCAGAAATTCTGTGTTCAGAGTTAAACAGAGCTGAATTTATTGGCTATTTTTTCACCCCAAGTTGTTTTGCTTCAGTGTTCTGTTTTGTTACAGTCTTTCTGGAACTGCAGATTCAGAGAGGTGTAGGGAAACCACCTCAGGTTGTACAGTGCCTGGTGTAAAGGGGCTCTTTCCTCCTCGATGACCTTAGCATAGAGTCATTCATGAGAAGCTGACAGAGCTGTTAATGCCACCCTCTACTGAAGTGCCCTTGATTTAGTTAGTCATTTGCTTGTCATAGTGTTTATATTCAGAAGTGACTGGGGGAGTTTCTTGTTTGCTGTAGCTGTTTCCACATCTGGATATGACTTTCACAACCCCAGCTGGCAGAGCCAGAGCCTGTTCCCTGAGCTCCCTCTGGTTCCCAGAGTCTCTTGGGGGTTTCCTTCCTCAGCACGTGCAGGGCCCAAAAGCACTGCTGCGACCACATGGCTGTGCCATGGGGTCCTGCTCCTTCCCCTCTGCTTTGGGAAAGGCTGCACTCTTACCTGCAGCCCTGATGGCAGTTTTGTGCCTGGTTAACACATGCACTTGTCCGTGTAAATCCAGTCCAGCAATGTGGTCTCTGCTGGGAAGGCACAGGAAACTCCTCATAGCTACTATGTATGGGGTTTCTAACAACACTGAACAGAAGGCTTGGGGTGTCACTAATCACCATCAAATGACCTTTTAATCCCATTCCCATGAATGTGTATTGGGTTAATTTTTCAGTCTGTGGCTTTGGGTGAGCAAATTTTATCTCCAGCAGTGCTTTGAGGGCAGCTCCTTCCCTTCACCACATATGTCAGGGGGTTAATTGTAGTGAAAGTCTATGGTAATGAGCATTTGACATTCCAGATTTCCTGGGTCTGTTCAAGCAGAGATGGTTTGGGAGGCAGAGACCATCTGCAAATTCAAGCCTCTCTCTGAAGATGTGTCTGAGAGATAATGATGATCCATAGCATAAGAGCTAATAACAGCTTGAGGCGTGTGGACTGATACTGCTATGAAACAGCCCAGTTGTGGAGGCAGAGCTGGCATTGCCTGCATAGTCACCTGAAACAGGTGGAGGAATCGGACAGTTTACATCAGTGTGTCTTTTGTCTCTGTGAATGCAACATGATCAGGAGATGCTAATGCCCCAGTTTTGTCTGCTGGGTGTTTTTTACACCCGACTTGAGATACAGAGAGTAATGGGCTCTGTATTGTACTGTTGCATTGCCAATACTCACCTGAGTATTGGCAGTGCTAAGTCCTGAGGGGATGAGTGCTCAGGGTCTGGATGTTGCAGCAATTAGAGGATTGTGCATGTGGAAGCAAGAGAGGCCTCATCAAGAGAGGTCATCCCTGTTTCAAGGTCAAGCATTTCTTCTGCAACTCTTTCAGTATCTCCTAGTTTCTGTCTTCTGATTTCTAAAGCTCCCTGTCTTTTACAGCAGGTCTTCACCTTGTTGCAGGGGGAGTGGCTGTCATCCGTGATGATATGTGGAAGAGTATTTCATGGCTGAACTATACTGCTGCTCTGCAGTGGCATTACTTGATCATCAGTGCCTATTTTTTGCAGTTTGTTTCAATGAGAAGGAAAAAGTGCACTGCTGCCTTAGCTCTAAGCAGTATCTTCAATTCTCCTGAAATTTACTGTTAACTGCACCTTATGCTACATGTAGAAATAATTAGATGAGTGAATGTATGCTAGTTTAAAGCTTTAATAGCATTTCTTTACCTCCTCAGATGTACCCAGATTCAGGGATACAGGAGAAGAACAAAAGGAAGTCTAGCAAGTCTTGACAAGTCATTGTGGGTTAGCTTTTTAAATTTTTTTTTAAGGACAAGCTGAGACTGTCTTTTTAGTGCTGGATTTAAAGCATAAGCTATGAGGATCTCCTCTGCACCATTCCTTGTAGG
This sequence comes from Nicator chloris, assembly GCA_013400495.1. NCBI lineage: Eukaryota > Metazoa > Chordata > Aves > Passeriformes > Pycnonotidae > Nicator > Nicator chloris. The sequence continues at coordinate 201,629 of WAAE01024588.1, forward strand.
GAATTAATGAAGTTATCCCAGTGCTTTAATGCCTAGTTTTGTTCCTATTTACCAAATCTTTGTAAAGAATAAATGTCTTGCAGTGAAACTGTACTATGAAAATAGCAGTTTTAAAGGAGGGCATAAGTAACAGCGAGCCCATCATTTTCACCAGGCAGCATTTCACTATGCTGAAACTGAGGTCTCAGGTAACTGCATTTAAATTAATTTGTAATGTCAGGCTTTCTGATAGGTAGGGCCTTGAAAGGCCAGAAATGGATACAAGAGGGGTGACCCAAACATTTTGCTCAGTATTTATATTTATACCCTTAGATCACTGCAAAATCCTGGCCTTTTTGAAGTCACTGGCAAGACTTTCACTGATTTCAGAATAATTTTTCCTTGAGGAGCATTTTGTCTTTCCCTCTAAATGCCCAGCAGAAAAAAACCCATCAGAAACAAGTTTATGCCAACTTTGAGGCCCAGCTAAAAAGCAGGATACCTTGTAAGTAGCATCCTACAGGGACAGTCTTCAGGTGTCTGTCCTGCTGTGTTTGCAGGCTGAGCCAGTGGGCAGCAACACATTACCTGGGTAACACATTCCTCCAGCCTGAACAGCATTTGGGTCCCAGAGCAAAAAGCCATCACCGTGGTCCCTGAGGACCCTGAGACAGCTCCACACCCAGCATGAAGCTCAGAATGGGACAACACTGTCGGCACTGATTGGCAAATAAGGGGTTACTCTGGTGACTAGGCATGTTGTGATGTTCTTGTCTTTAGATGGGTCAAGCACACATCACCTTTGTCTGCTGGGACAGTGTTGACTCAAGAAGGCTATCTGCTGTTCACTCCATCCTCCTTCTTCAAGGCAATCTCCTGCACAGCAGCTGGCAGGCCCCCAGCAGATTTTCTCTCAGTGTTAATTTCTTAGAACATGTTTATAAACCATCAGATATATAGATGCTACTTTGAGTGCATTCTTTCTGCCAAAGTGCATGTGTGTCCCCAGCTAAAAACTGCATGGCTAAGCTAACTGGGAACTGGGAACAATACTCATGGATTAGCCATGTGCCCCCTGTGCCTTCCCCAGCAGACATGCCTGAATTCATCATTTCAATCATTTCATTTCAAAGCATCCTTCAGATTACACTGGCCTCCTTCCTGTTTGGATAAAGCTTCTACAGAGCAGTGAAAGAAGCTGTGTTAAGGGGATATAAATAGACAGCCTTTCTGAATGAGAACATCTGTCATCTTTAAAGAAACAGCAGTGAGAAACAGTCCAGGTATATGTGTGACAGATGTCCTGTAATAGATAGCACAGGAGCCACCTATCAGCACTGCCTGTCCACTATTGTACCTGAAGTGCCTTTGAAGCCAGACAAAATGTTTTACTGACATAAAGGAACCCACAGCAAAATTAAAAGTCTCTTATGATTTTAACTCAATAGAGTTAAATAGACTTAAATGGGATAAATAGAGCTCAGGCCTTCTCTCATTACCACCAAATCAAACTCTCTAATTCTTCCTGATGGCTTAGGTTGTTCTACTATCAATATGATTTTCCTAAATCTTTCCACAGGTTTCCAGGTCTGATCCAAGACCTATCTATTTTTAAGACATATTTAACTCTAATGCCAAGGTATGCAGGACTTAGAAGTCCTGTTACTTCTACTTGAACTAGACCACGTGTGTTAGCAATAGAACCTCTTACACAAAAAGTTGGTGGGTTTCTTAGTGGAAGAATGCAAATGCTACCAACCAATCAGTCCAGAAAAATGTTGAACAGCTAGCAGGTGTTTTAGAACTCTTCTTTTTAGCCATGGATAAATGAGTTAAACAAACAAGATATTAAGAACTGCTAAAAGTTTCTATAGATGCAATCTGATGGTGCTTCAATATTCCCTCCAATCCTGGAAACAAGAGCTGTGCTCTTCCAGCAGCATTTTGAGGCAATGTTTTAACTTCATTAAATACTGTCACTTTTTACATGCACAGTCCAAGTGCTTTTATGCTGAGTTTCTTCCTACCTACTGTGCCACGGAGACATTGCCTGCAGTGGGCTGGGAGTGTAAACACCTTCATTGCTGATTTCGAAACATTTGGCATTCAAAACTGTGAAGTGATTGATGCAAAAGCTGTCCAAGGTTATAGAGGTTCTGCTCACTCCCCACTTGTTCTTTTTTTGTTCACATAACATCAATACCTGAGAGCAGCTGTGGGAGGTCAGTGTCATCCAAAGCTGGTATTTTGGCCGTTGGTTTGGCTGTTGAAAGGGCAAATATTACTGTGATTTAATGTTTTATACACATGCTCTTGCAGGCAAAAGTGGTAATAAATCAGCATTGATAAGAAGAAATTAACTTCATGGTTCAGTGGAAAGTGTGTCCAATGGGTATATAAAGTAATAATCTGAGCTATTCCTCTTTTGTTTTCCATCGAGTTACTTTGTGTCAGTACTGCCTATCTGAAATATTTGAAACATCACCAGTAATGCCATCATCTTCATGACAACACATATAAACTATTTACCTCTGTTTTCTGATTTTTATGCCTCTAGGATATTTTTGCAACTAACTGATTCAGAAACTTGTAATTAGGATGTGGTGAAATACTATATGTAACAGAAAAGCCACTTTGAACACTTCAAATACTGTCAAATCACTACAAATCAAATACAAATCATATAAAGGGTGACATGGGCTTGGTAATGCTTCTCTAAATTCTCATTCATTCATGGTAGGAAACTTCAGTCCTACCCTTCTTTCTATAGAAATGACCAGCTGAAAATTAGGTAAAAACATTTTAAGAGAAATCAACAAGGGGAAAAAAAACCCACTGATGGCATTTTTGTACAGATTAGAAGTTTTGTTGGTTTCCTATTTTGAACCTCAGTAGTGTTCTCATTTAGTACCTGGCAGGTTGCTCCTGTCAGACTGTTAACTCCTGACATGCAGGGTTAGAAAACAGGTTTTATGTTGCTGGATTGATTCCACAAAGGTCTACTACATCAAACTCAGGCTGTGTCTAGCCCTGCTCAGCTGTGATTCAGCTTCTGGTCTGTGTTGTTGGCAGAGTCAGGCTACAATGCATTTGGTGAGTGAGCATGTTTGTGTGCCAGCTGCAAGAGTAGGGCTCAGCCTGGCCCTTCCTTTTGCTCTGCTTTGTTTCTAACACTGGGAATGCAGAAGGGAAAAACAAACAAACAAAAAGGCAAACTAAACCTGGAAGAAACTTTTCCAGATTTTCACCTCTCTTTTGAACAAAGTGGAAAATGAGAACAGTGCTCACAACAATAAATACTTTCTAAAGTGAAAGGTAGCTTAAAACAGCAACTCAGATTTTGGCCTGTAAGCTCCGAGGCCTGAGAAAACCAATTTACTGACTTGATCTCAGCACTGCTTGAGGTTCCAAACAAGAAACCCATGTTCCTGGTACCAGATGAAGTCTCCTCCTTGTAAAATGATCATCTCCACTGGGTAGGAGTGAGAGCTGTTGTTTGCAGCATCTGGTTTCTGTGGTTGTACTATAGCAAAATCATGAGCAACTCTGCAACAAGTAGTGGTGGATGACCCCTGTGTTAGCTCCTAATGGGGAAATGAAGCTGTTCATATGGTTCCCTAGTGACTGGCTTTTCTGTACATGTTACCAACATTTCTTGTTTTCCTTTGGCCTGTAGAAGCTCCTGGGTTTGATTCTTGGAGAAGTAAATATTGATTGAGTTAAGTTCTTGCTGATGCAGGGCTTGCCCAGATACTAGTTGGATGCTTCTGCTGCTGCAAACTTTAGCGCTGACAGTAATAGCGCTGAGTGTGCACTCATTATACTATAGATCATGGAATCATTTAGGTTGAAAAAGACCCTTAAGATCATAGAGCCCCACTGTAAACCTAGTACTTCCAAATCCACCACTAAACCAGGAAGATGTTAGAATTGTGGTCTGAACTGAACTGGCCTGAGTAGAATATGGCTGAAATGAATTTGATGGTAGTCATCAAAGTCTGTCAAATACTAGTACGAGGTTCTTTTCCACAGAAACCTTCCTTTTTTTCTTTCCTGCAATTTTGGTCATTTAAACACTTCCCCTGGATGATGAGTGAGGTCAGTGAATCCCCTCAGTCTGCAGAAGGCTGACAATTAGTCAGACCTGGATAACTCAGTCTTTGATTCACCATCAGAGTCAATATTTCTAAGACTGTTTCATGCTTCCCAGCATCTTGGTGGTAATATGACTCGGCCTGCAATAGAGGAACCATAAGTGTTCCAGGAGTTTCACTGGCATATACTGCAAGTTTAAAATGCATTTGCTGCTTTTGTGACAAAAGAGGAAACTATGGAGCAGGCCTTACTTAGTGCAGCTGGCAACAGAAAGGACTTTTGCAGGAGAGCAGGTGTTTTTAGTGTTCCTGTAACCTTGCAGGCAGAAGTTAAAAGAGAAAGCGGATGTAACTTCATTGTGCTAGATTGTATCTTTTATTTAGACATTTTAGACTTGAACGCATGCTGTCAATTTAGATTCTAATGTAAGCACAGTAGCATTGGAAAAGACAGAGTAAAGACTAAAAGGTTAGCTCTGCAAAAACCACCACTTGTGGGATAATTGGCTGTTAGTGCCTTCAGGTTGAGTATATTGTAATGACCATTATTTCATGGTTGAGCTGAATAAGGCAGCTACACTGCTATACTTTAAAAGTTTTATCTTACTCACCAGGAAAAGTAAGATGAAAAATTTTATTGTAAATCTGAATTTAGCATGGGATATGTGGTAGCTGCTGCTGGACTATCTGTTGAGAACAACCCCCAAGCTCAAAGCAGGGTCAGTTAGAGCAGGTTTCTCAAGGCCATATCCAGTTGGGTTTTGAGTACCAGCAATGATGGAGAGGTCACAACCTCTCTGGGGAACCTGTGCCAGTCTGAGGGGTGTTTGGGTAACAGTACTGAAAGCCTACTACAGTCCTTGGAACAAATAAACAACATGCTCTGCTCTCCTCTCACCTGCCATCTCTTCATAATCAGGTTGGTTAGGCATGCTTGTCTCTTCAGAAATCCTTGCTGACTACTCCATTATCTTGTCCTTCATGTGTTTAGAAATTTCTTCATCACTTTCCCAGGGGCCAGAGTGAGGGATACTAGCTTGTACTTCCCCAGATCCTGTTTTTTGCCCTTCTTGAAGACAGAAATTACATTTTCTTTCTTCCCATCCTCAGAAACTTCCTCCAAGGAACACAACCTTCCAAATATCACCAAGAGTGGCCCCAATGTCATACTACCTGCTAGCTCATTCAGCACTTGTGGGTGCATCCCATCAGAGCCCATGGAATTAACTTATGTCAAATTTGTTTAAATATTCCCTAACCTGATCCTATTCCACCACAGCTAAGTCTTCCTTGCTCCAATTTTCCAGGTCTCGGGGTCTTGGATTATTTAAGGGTGGTCTAACCTGTAAAGAGTGAGACAAAACACACTCTGTTCCTCAGGGTTGTGTGTTCTTCGTCAGCAGGTCCTCTCTCCCTTCCTAAAACATGTTGCCAAGTAATATTCCTCTTGTAGGTTTACTTTTTTAAGAAAACATGTAATCTCATGAATGTCACTTGAGCAATTTGTATCATCATCCAGCTGTTGTGCAGCAGTACAGCAAAACACGTGACTTATTCCTTTGCCGAATAGCATTGTTTATATGCCCAAAGTTAAGCAAGTATTTAAAAGCTTTGGGAAATGGACCTTTAATTTCCATCAATTTGGAAGGCTTCAAACACAATCTGCTGCTATTTAAATCTTCTCTGAGACATCTACAGAGTAAAAAATTGTACACGTTCAAAAGATCAATGTAAAGAACTGCTGCTGACAAAGGAAAATTATAGAAAATACTGGAGATTTTAAGGTGGACCAGGAGCTGGACCTGACTGATGTTCTCATGCTTGGCATGTGTTTTGTAGAGCTGAATGTGTGTTTGGATGCGTTTGGAAAAGGGCTGTATATAGCCTGAAACATTTAAAACACGGAAGACTTAAGATATGCAGAAAAAGTTAAACTTGTCTTAAAATCTTGGCCGTGAGCACCTCTTTTTCACAGATAAGGAGCTGCCTTTCCTATGAGCACTGACACTTCCATCTATAGAAATTTGACTCTTGGTTTTATGAGGCCTCAGATATTTTCCACAAAGCCTGGTAACAAAAGGCACACTGTTGACTGTCTTGCTGAGTCGGCCCATTCAGCATCCTTGAGGACACTTTGCTGTGTATCTTGGCCCATTCCTTTGTTAGCATCTCTGTTAGGATGCATGGATTGTGACTGTAATGACAACTTTGCAAAAGGAGTTTAGTTTGTTCCTGGAAATATGACTGATCTGGAGTCACAAATCACTGTTGTCTGCTACTGCTGATGTAATTTAATTTCTCAGGGTGGAGCAGTTGCATTTGTAAATTGTTTTCAGCAAGAGCTGTATCTTTGCACCATCTCTTCCCCCCTGGGAACCATGGCTTTTGTTTAAGCTGCTACTTTGAGACTAACAACAGTCAATTATTGTAATGGGACCAAGATCAGAAGTCCCCATTCTGAGAAGTAGCAGAGTAGCTACCATGTGCCAACAGGGTAATCAGTGCTGGCTTCTGAGAACAGCTCTTCCCAAGGGATAATGGAGATGACAACCTAACCTCAAGTTGTTAAGGGCTCTTGTAAAACTGTGAGATTAGTTTGATTTATATTAGCTCTGCCAGATTCCAGCTTCGGTTCTTTGTGTCCTTCTTCCTGAAATTATCTTTCAAGCCTCAGTGGGACTTGGAGTAGCAAGGCTCTTTGCCACTTACTATCAGTCTGTTATCTTCTGTCTTCCCTCTGGAGCAGGGCCAGTGGGCCCACACAAGAGTGGCTGCACTAAAGTTGAATATGAACTGATATAAAAATGCAGGGTTTAAATTTTGGCAAGTGCCTTGAGGTTCCTCGACATGATGAATATGAGGAAAACACAACCATTTAGCACTGTTCATCTAGGGATATTTTTACTTGATTAACATATGCATTAATAGTGCTATCAATAGCACCATCTACTGCCTTGGGATAGCAGCACACAAGATCTGCATTACAACAGCAGAGGTAACTAGCAAAATGAGAAAAGACCACCTAAAGAGTTTTTTCTCCTCATCTCCTGGCAGCAGTGATGCTAGAGGCACTGCATCCACCCGTGTTCTCAAGGCAGGCAATCTGCTGGGCATCTGTGTGGCCAGTCTCTCATAAGTGCTCTGCAGATCTGTGTCAAAGCTTTTGGGGCCCTCTTTCAGATGTGTGTCACCAAAGCATCCCATCTGATTTGGTAACAAATACCAGGAATATTCTTCCTTCCAGCACTTTGCTGAGTCCTCTCCACCTACCTTTGTTAGACCTTAAGCCAATTTGGGGGCCAGTATCACTTTGTCATGCTCCCTGCCAACCCACTGTGTCTGCCTCTCTGCAAAAACTCCACAACATTCTCTTTCTCCCATCCCCAAGGTACAAGCAGTGGATGCTCCTGGATACTAAGTCAGGTAAGGAGACATAGATCTCTTTGAGCATTTAATCTCTTCATCAGCTAACCCAAACTATAATCATGAGCTGAAACAAGCCCTTGTGCATTTTATTAACAATGCAATTTACATGTTTAAATAGGAGACTATAAGAGTCTGAATAGCTGCCTGAACTTTGGGGGATGACAAGATCCCTGTCCTTTGCACAGGTCAGAATAATGGCAGTCTGCATATTATGGAATCTTTGATTTCTTTTCCCCTCCCAGGAGACCATGACACTTTGGAACCTCTTGGCTCTGCAGTCATAATCCCTTTTCTAGTCTACAAAAAAGGAGTTTTATCCCAAAGAGAGTATTTTGAAGGTACCTGGATGCTCCAGCCCCATCCCTGATTCTGGAAAGGAACCACCTTATTATGCACTCCAGCTTTACCCTCTTGCTAAAAAGAACAATCTTTTCTTGTTCCTCTGTTTGGCTTTATGTTTTTTTCCCCCCTGTTGTTCCAGGACAGGATGTCTCACTTAGAAATCTAATTTTTTTTTTTTTTTTTACGAGGAATTCAATTTCTCACGCTGCTGCTAGCTGCTCTCCAGCATTCACAGAGCCACTGCTCTGCCCCAGGGAACTGAAAGATTTAAAAAAGAAAAATCATAGGCAAGGAAGCAGAATAATTTTAAGTGGCCAGCATCAACATGGGAATGAGTACCAGGAAAAAAGCAGTTGTTTCCAGTACTGCAGAGCCAAGGACACCTGGGGTATGGACATGGATTTTAAGGGGGAGATACTGGTGTGAGCCTACAGGCATATCAGCCCTGCAGGAGGGCATGAAAATCACCTCTTTCCCTTCCTCAGCCAACAATCATACGAACCCAATGTCTCTCAGGCTCCCTAGACTCTGGCAGAAACAAATGACTGGATTCAGCAGTGATTGTGGTTAGGGCAAGGGCCAGGGTGGGGTGAACAGAGGGGTTCATCCCTTTTGCTCCTCTGACTGAATCTTCTGCAGGAAATATGCCAGCCTGATTGTCCAGCACTAGGCTCAGGGTGAGACACTCAGCAGCAAAGATGAAAACACTCCTCATGTGGTAAATTGCCAAGGGGTTCTCTGAAGAAAAATACTGTGTAATTGTGTCATTAAGGACTGTATAATGAATGATGCATCTGCATTTGGGGTCAAGTTAAAGCCATACAGACAATCCTTGTTAAAGCTCCTCCTCAGTTCTGAGTGATGAAGATTAAACAGTGTTCTATTGCTGCAAAATTTGTGGGCGTTGTATAAATTTATGCCACAAGAAAGCCAGTAAATCACAGCAGTTTGAAGATCTGCTAAACAGGAAAGTAGAAAAGAAAAAGCAAATCCAAGCAAAATCATCGAGCATTTGAAGAACATATCAGTTCTGTCTGGATTTCAAGATTAGACAACTTCATATCTACTATGAAACAGAAGAAGAAAATTCTGGTGCTTACAAGGCACTCTGGACTGTCCGAATATGAATTATGAAGCTGACTGAAAAACTGAGGTGTTTTTATTGGCTTAACTGTAGCAACAGTCTGATGGGGCAGCAGTGATGGTGTGAACAAGCACCTCAGTCCTTGTCCTTTTAGGATAGTCAAGGATCCTACTTGTACTCATCAATTAACTGGTTAACTTACGATTCAACATGTCTAAACCACTGACAAGTGTTTGTGAAATATTTCAGCACTACTGAAGCACTTGGATGTTCACTGTAGGCACCAGGAGGAAATGTTGTCATTGAGTAGCTCCTGGGCTTGGCAAGACCTCACTTTCCCTGCTTCCCCATGTTGCACCTCCCTTTCCTCCCCACCAACATGCACAGCGTATTTTTCAGCTCAGTACCTTTCTCCAGTCCCTCTGCTGCTGTCTTGTGAGGTCCTTAAACACAAATGCATTTAACTGGAATTATCCTGGAGCCTGTTAGCCTTCATGTCATCAATTTGGCTGCCCATGAATCAGGGTGGCTTGATAAAGGGGATTTCCTCCCTGTGGCCCTGAGCTAGCAGGCAGAGCCCTGGTGCTGCTCTCCTCAGGAGAGGGTTTTCTTTCAGTTCCTGATGGCTGCCTGTTTCTGTCCATTGCCAACCTCCATAAAAAGCAACCAGCATCAAAGGTCAGTTTAGTTGCTCCAAGGCAAACTCCAAACCTCTACTTTGTACTCCTGACAGGTGAAAATGTCTTCAGTCTATTGGCAGCGACCTGTAAATTTTCTCTGAGACCCCTGCGCTGATAGTGGGGAGTGACTTTTTTTGCACACCACTTTGAACAGTGGGAAAGGAAGATGTTTGTAGGGAGAGAATAGAGAATGGATTGGTCAAACCCATGAGGCTGGATAGATGAGATGTGCCATCATGTGCTGTGTTCTGTAATTAAAGGAATTATTAACAAGTACTCACAGCAGGGGCCATGAAAATCACCTTGTTGCTGCTTTCTCCACTTCTGAATCCGGACCCTACTCTAAGGGGATTCATGAAGACAGATCCCAGGAGGGTGAGTGTGCAGTGACGTCCTCACACTGGAGTGAGGAGTGCACACCAGCACTGTGATCCTGTGCTGTTAGGTACCTCTGCATGCTGTGTTGGCTTTTCACTGTTGATTTAGCATTCCCAGTGCCAGAACTGCTGTGTTATATGCATCTATGGGGTACTCGAATTCATACTTCTGGGAGCAAAAACTTCAAAAGAAGCTTATGGAGGCCTTGCTGGAAGGGCGCTGCAGGATCTGTCTATACCTTCAGTGGGAAATGGGGATTGTGCTCCATTCCTGTCACGGTCAATACAACTGCTCAAGCAAACTGGGCTTTATAATTGTTTCATTTACTCCAAACTACTTCACTGACCTTTTCTGGTGCCTGTATGACCCTTAATACCCCTATGGACAGTGAAACATAAACACAATTACCTGTTAATGGAGACTATCCTGTTTCCACTCAGGACAGGCCCAGCAAGTGGCAGTGATTCCCACTGCTTTATGTTCCTTTTTATAGGCAAGGGTGCTGTGACTCCAAATCATTAGGCACTGTGTGGGAGCAATACAGCAAAAATGACCTTATAGCCTCTGAGCCAGCAAAAACACTGAATCAGTTGGTCAGTTGGCAGCTACAGCAGAAAAAGAAGGTTGTGGGAAAAAAAACCCAAAACCATAAAACAAAATCAAAACAAACACAAACCCTAAAATGCAACAAAACTCACAAGGGTAAATCGGAGCAATCAATCACGTCTGAGTGAGGTCTGTGCATGCTCTTTTTTGTTTGGCCAGGCTGTGACAAGCAAGGACACACTGGAGGAGAGTGGCTGTCTCCACTGCTTCTCCACAGAAACTCCCAGGCCTGAAGAATCTTTTCTTTCTGCAGCAGGAAGAATACTCTGTGTGTGTCTATGCACGAGGGCGTGATTCTTTTATTTTTTTGGCTAGCTGACATTGCAAAGGAGCTGGGGTACAAACCAAAATTATGCACTGTACTCAGAACTCCTGAGCTCTGGGCAGTGTGAAATCATGAAATGAACGTGGCTGAGTACCCTGTGCACATCTTGTTAATAATCAAGCTCTTAAAAAGCTTTGTGAAAGAGATGAGCTGAATTCCCTGCTAACGCAAGCTTGTTGAACAGGTGGAAAAAGTGTGGAAGACCTGACAAAGGATTCATCTTCTCCAGGAAGAAAATTTGTCATTCCATAACAAATTTCTTATGCACAAGATATACAGAGTTCTGTGACTCACAGGATGAGAGGACAGGCAGGTAGGACAGAAGCTGCGGTGGATAACACTTGAATTCTTCCTGAATAGAACAATTTTGTAATGGAATCATTGAAAAAAAAGCTCAAGCTTTTCAATCCTACTTTTTCTCCTCTTCAAATGTAATTATTTTTTCAAATGATTACATGATTTTTCAGTATGGCCTGGGTTCCTGAGAAGACGCCTCCTGTTTCATCTGACACAACATTTGGCTAGTTTATTGAAAGCAACAGCTCACTGTTATTTATTATTTTACTCTTTCATTCAGCTTTACTTCATTCAGAGCTTGTGCATTGCAAAATCATGTTTGAGTTTTCCGTGGTCAGGTTCATCGTATAGTTCATCTTGGCAGCATTCCCTGCTTGAACCCAGCTGCTGTCTGAGTGCATCAGGGTCACTCCCTGCCCTCTCCTTTCACAGACAGCCCATGGAAAGGGGAGATGGCAGAAGCTGGATGGACTCTCTACTTCCCTTGCCTGGTCATTCTTTATTTATCTGTCTTGCCAAGGATGTTTGACACTGAAGAAACAAGGAGAGGAGGCCTTTGCCCAAGGGGTTTAAATCCAAGCAGATGTTCGTGCAGGGACTACTTGTAAATTTCCAGATGAATGATTTCTCAGTGGGAAACATCTTCTTGACTAAATGAGCATGTTTGTGGAGTGTGTCTGCTTCCCATGAGTAAGTCTTCTTTTGCTGGAAAAGGGAAAGTCCCAAACTCAAAAAAAAAAAAATCCGTTTGAAAACTCAGTTCCTGTAAAACAGTGTGACCCAACTTTGCCATATCATCTTCCCTATCAGGCCTCCCCTTGAATCGCAGATGGGAAAAAATCTACTGGGTCTCCAGAACTGCTTCTCACTGCAGCAACATTCCCGTTGTATCATCCACCTTCAGCCTAATTAGGTTTCTGGCCTTTATTCCTCCATACAAAAGGGTACTCCAGAACTTGGCTGGGTTTTAAATAATTTTTTATTTCCACTCTAAAGTTATTCACAAGCCACATAGGCCAGTTTGACTTTTTACTAATGTTCCATAAATTACAACTCTCTCCTCTCTCTGGAGCTTATTATACTGTAGCATAAACAATCATATTTGCTTCCAGTCTTCATTTTCCAATATCAAACTGAATCTTCTCTGTTTGATCCTACTGGTTCTTTCTGCAGTTGTTTTCATTCAGATTAACCTTTCATGAAGCAGGACTGAACACAGTGAACTTATGGTCATACTTCAAATAGCACAACTGCTATTTCTTTGATTCAGCTGGAAACACACCACATCACAGATCCTAGGATTTTCATCAGGGTTCACTATCATGCTGCAGCCACGCTGGAGTTTGAGCTAAAGAAAAGGATAGGGGCAGGGATCATCTGGCTGGAATGTCCGTGAGCTGTCGCAGGGCAATTTCAGACTTGAAATAATAGATTTTCAGCCAAAATGGAGTGTGCTAACATGTTACTAAAAACCACAAATTCTTGTGATGAAAACTCTTTTTTTTTTTTCCCTGCTGAGACTCTGCTGAGCGCTGGAACTCTCCTTGGCACTAGCTTTCCAGGCAGTGAAGTAGTCCTGTAAAACTTGGAAAAAATAAGATTCACAAAATGTGGAGTGACTGAATTTTTCTTGGCTCCAGGATGCACACTTTCCAACCAGAGCACATAATCAATAGTTTTGTTACAGGTTGCTTTCTGAAGGCCATTTGAGCTGGCTTCAACTGGAATACTAACTTTTGCAGTAAATCAACATGTAAAATGCCACTCACTGTCAAAGTGATTATTTTACACACTTGGTAAAGGCCTGATAAATTAAGAATATAATTAAACCAACTTGTAGGACAATAACAGCTGACACAAGATCTTCCTTCTTATCCTCTGCAAGCATCTGGGTGGCCACAACATGGCCTCAGAGCTTTACTGTACAGGATGACTTTTGCCCTCCTTGTGGGGAGTGACAAACTCTTCATGGAGCAGAAATTCCTAAAGCAGGGTCAGATTTGCAAATATTTTATGTTTCCACTGTGGAGCCTAAGTGCAAATTCCCTCTTGAGTGGTTTGTCTCCAATGCCCAAATCCTGTCATGTAGTCTTTCTTTTCTGCTCATGCAAATTAATGGCCAGGATCCTTTCCCAGCATCAGATGTGGCTCCATCCAGTCTGGTACTCAGAGATTTTTTTTTTGTCATTTACACAGACTTCTATTGTCAAGGCAACAAAATGCCAAATGTAGAGAAGTTTTATTTAGTCTCAGCCTACACATTTCTCCCCTATTGATCATGCTTCATTTTACCCTGCAATAAGGGACATGATTTCAGTTACCTCTCTGTGTTGACTCTTCAGAGGCAACTTCTACTCATATCGCACCTTTTGCAATGTTCAAAGCCAATAAAAACAAAGTTTTCTGACAAAAGAATCAACACTCAGAGCCATGGTCCACTGTGAGTAGGACTTCATAATATTGAGTTGGGAGACATGTGCAAGGGCTTCTTCCTCCCAGTTACACTTTAAAGGGGGTGAATGACTCTGACTAAGCTGACAACTGGTACTTCATCTTTGAGGCCACCAAATTAACTTGTAACAATCATGGCAAAGGTCTATGTTTTGTGGATATACTTCCCTCATTGCAAAGATTGCTATTACGTCTGTAGTGCAGAGAGGCACTGAGAAACAGAGAGTTACTGAAGAGCAAAATATCTTGACTGCTCTGGGTAGCTGGCCCCAACTGCCTTGTGTTGCTCTTGCTGCCAGCCATGCCCTGGGTGGGCAGCAGTAGGGACACAGCTGCCAGCTCTTCCTGAAACAGGCTGCAGGATTAAGCTCATAAGCCTAAAAAAAATTATATTTCAGGAAAATAAAAGAAAATCTGGGCTGTCATGTGTAGCTGGTCACTGAAAGATGAACCTTTTCTGGTGTGTAATGCTGAAGAGATTTCCTCTACCAAAATATGATAGAAAAAAACCCAAACATTTATTTTCCTCCCGTTTGTATTACTCTTACCTCATTTATCTCTCTGGGGAACGCTGGAAATTCTTCCCTGCTTTCTGACAGTTGTCTGGAGTGACTGGAACTCTACAAATAGCAGCATCCCAAACACAGGGGGCTGTGTTGCAACATTTTCACAAAGTCAAACCCAGATTCAAGAGCTCAGATTCTCTTTTCAGTTGACTTAAGCCTAAATCTTCACTTCTGGGTAAGGCTGCCTTATTACTGTCTGTTAGCTGAGCTCACACAACATTGCCCCATACACAGCCAGATTCCAGTGGGGTCTCAATCCATCTAAATCAGGGTTGCTGGACTGTACTAGGCACAGAGGTGTAGCCAGACACAGAGGCAGGATTATGACGGTTTTCTAGGCCAGGAAACAGAGACTGAAAATTTTGAGGGTTTTTGAATAGTGTAGCTATCCCATTAATATTCCCAGATGTGTGGCTGAACAGCAGCACAGGCTGCCACCTTCATCTTGTCCCATGGAGATCCTACATGTCTTTGAGAATGCTGCAGTCCTGCCAGCTGCTGCCTGGATCTGCCTGGTTTTAAAAATGTGTGCAGGTTTCACCATGCATAGTTTTTAGGATAGCGTAGCTCACTGTGGGATAGGGTAGGAATGGTATTCTCCTTTTAAAACTATTGCTCTTTAACAGGTTAATTGCTAAGGATGACTCACAACCTGAGGTAGGGGCTGAGATGGGGAGAGAAAGAGGGAATAAACATTCCTTATCTGCTTGTAAAACTTGTCATTATTCTCACAGGGTTTCTAGTGAAGTCCTATCATTTTGTTGTAGATTTGTTACAATTTCTGGCACTCTGATCTTTTGTTTTGGGTTTTTGTACCAAGACAGGATTTTTTTGAGTCTCTGCTATTGATGAGTCAGGGGTATTGATGAGACGTGAGATTAGAAACGGCGCGGCAGCAATTACCGAGCAGAGGACGTTCCCTATGCATTCCCGGCTGCTTGGTTGTCTGTGAAACCGCGGGTTACCCTCGGCCACGGTGCGATTTTCCTTTTTCTCCTTGCACCCATCCCCTTCTGCCGCAAGATGGGGATACAAGCCCGGGTTTAGGCCATGTATGAACACGCTTCTTCCCCCGCAGGAATCAATCTCCAGGATCCTTGCCCGCTCAGGGACCTCCTTTTGTTGCTATTATTTAGAGCCTGCAAATTCGCAACATGTATTAATTCTTAAACAATTTTATATTACTGAAGGATGCTGGGATCTGGAAAAAACCTCTTTCTTATCTTTGCTGAAATTAAAACACCTCTGTAATGTCGCTGGCCATAAATGATTTGAACTCCTTGCAAATCCGTGTCAAATTTTAAATCATTGCAACAATAGTAGAAGGCAAACCTCTCTCTAAAAATACCTGCGTGTCACTAAGTAGAGATTAGTGAGCTAATGATTAGTCAGATAATAGCTGGCTATTGATTTAGTCAGTTAAATCAACTCTATAAGCCGCTTTATTTTATGCTTTCAACTTCAAGAGTCATCAAATATCTACAAATTTTCTGTCCCAAGTGGCCAAGGGAAAAAAAACGGGCTAAAATGTGGCTAGGGAAGGCCCTGTGGATCTGCAGGTCTGATGTTTAGCTGGCAGTGGCGGCAGCTTGGCTGAAATTATTAACAGGTTTTGTTTCATAACATAACAATGGGCAGCCCCTGAAAGCTTTTGGTAGAAAATATTATGTCCCATACATCTCTCTTTTCTGTATGTTGGTGTAATGAAGCCTCCCATTCCTTCCAAGCTAAAGACAAGTGTTCAACATACTCAGCCCTTCATTTACTGAGCATTTACTCAGTCTTGCACGCATAAAGGGAGGATAAAAGGGACCTGAGCCCACAAAATTCCGTTTTTCATCATCTGTGTTATTAGGTGATACATCCTTTCATCACCACCTTGGGACCACTGATATCTCTATGAATAGCTCTAGTCACTCTCCCCTGCTCCCAAAACTATTTCAAAATGTAGATACTGCTCATTTTTATTGTTGACCTACAATAAAATATAATTTATTTATAAATCCTCTTTTCCTATTTATTACCAGTGATGTCTTTTGCAGTACTGTTTGTGATGACTTATTATTCAGAGTATTTGACATTCAGAGAAGTCACTTGCAATGAGTGCCTACAACAAATACTGCCTTTTCTAAAGAAAATTTTGTATAAATAAAGTGGGATGTCATAAATAACAAGATAATACTGAGCAGCAGAACAATGTTATTCAGGCTTGATGAAATTGCAAATTGTGTTTCAAGAACAATGATTTGTTTTCTTACTTTAGAATTAGAACTGTCAAAAAAGATTTCTCATTCTTCTACATCCTCCCCTGCCTAGAAGGGCAAAGGTGATGTGAAGACATCAAAAACTCAACTTGCCATCTCTGTAGGGTTTATGTTGGAAGAGAGTCAGACAATGAATCCCTGCCCCATCTTTCAGTAAAAGAGCTCTCAAAAATGCTGGGTTTTATTTTCTGTCCTCCATGTGCTGCCTAGTGGATTTTGGTGTTTTTATCATTGGACAACACAATGAAGGGAAAACAAGATTGTTTCTAGTCCCTTTCACTTTCTGGTTTTCATGCTAAGTCCAAGATAGCCACGTATTTGTTCACAAAAGCAACACCAACACCACCACCACCCCTGATTAATACTAGTTTTAGATATTTAAAATGTTTAATTTGTTTACAAGAACAACATCCTGGGGGAAGTCATCCTTATTTTGACTTCAAAACCTTCGCACAGATGTCTTGACTGAAGTGAATCATATGCTTTTTGTTGCATGCCCTTTTTTCTTTTTTTTTCTCTAGGGAAAGGTGTCTTGTTATTGCTTTTTGGATGAGAAGTATTTTGTTGCTCAGTGACAGACAAATCTCTCAGCCAGATCATAGAATGTCCTGGGTTGGAAGAGACCTCAAGGATCACATAGTTTCAACACCCCTGCCATGGGCAGTGACACCTTCCACGGACCAGATTTCTCAGAGCTCCATCCAACCTGGCCTCAAACACTTGCAGGAATAGAGCATCCACAACTTCTCTGAGCAACCTGTTTCAGCATCTCAACACCCTCCTGGTAAAGAGTTTTTCCTAATAACTAATCAAAACCTACTCTCTTTCATGTTGGTCTGGCAATTTCCAGCTGCTTCTGGATTATTGTTTTGCTTCTTGCTCTCACCTGTAGCTGCTAGGTCTTACGCACTAGAGTATGCCCCATGTTTTGTTGGGCTGACCTTCCCATGAATGCCCTGGAAGGTCAGAGCAAGTGTCCTGCGGCTGGCTACTTGGGCTACCCAGGAGGGAACAGAGTAATGGTCAAGAATGCTAGAGCTGGCAGTAATCATTTAATTCACAGCAGCCTGTTTTAATGTTGGCTCTTATGAAATGGGTGTTGCATTCTGCTGTCACTGTGGAAATGATGAATAATAATCAGGTTAAAGCAATATGTTGCATCATTCACAGAAGAGGTGCGAGGCAGTTCCTTTGAACTTCTAACAATACCCCAGCTGTTTCTCCCCTCTGGGAATGTTGTTTCAACATCTGAGGTTAAATGCCTTATTTGTAAACAAGTGGAAGGGAAGAAAATTTTTTTTTCCTTTTTTGATTCATTGCGTGACTAGCCTGTTCTTTGCAATGCTCTTACATTAGCATTTAGCAGTTATGTGGACGTAGAGAGATGATGATGGAGGGATGTAATTCAGCTAATGAATTTATTCTGTTGGCTGCCATGAAAAGACAGGCTTGTTAAAAAGCCATGGAGCTACTCTTACACAACATAGTTGAGAACTACAGAAAACAACTGTGTGACTCAAGGTAGGTGGGCATGATTATGACAAAAGCCAGCTATACACAACTTGTGGGTCTCACTGACTTTTCACCAGTGTTTCACAATGCATTTGCTCTGATTTGAGCTCTCATGGCTCTAGATATATTCTTTGATAAGTTGCATAAATATTCATCCTGCAGTTGCTCTGTCCATGCAGTGTTACATTCCTCAAGAGTAGAAAAGGGAAGAGACAGTTGTTTGATGCAACTTAGCCAGAAAACATGAAATTTTATAATGGGAGTATGCAGAGGTGTGTTTTTTGTTGTTGGCTTTGGGGAATTTTCTTCTTCTCTGCAATAGGCATGACTGCTTCTGATATTTTTTTTGTTTGNCTGCAGTTGCTCTGTCCATGCAGTGTTACATTCCTCAAGAGTAGAAAAGGGAAGAGACAGTTGTTTGATGCAACTTAGCCAGAAAACATGAAATTTTATAATGGGAGTATGCAGAGGTGTGTTTTTTGTTGTTGGCTTTGGGGAATTTTCTTCTTCTCTGCAATAGGCATGACTGCTTCTGATATTTTTTTTGTTTGTTTTCTAAGGATTTTCTGAATTTTTTGCAGGAAAATAGTGAAGGTTTCCTGAGAAATGGGCAACCACAAGTCAAATACCACAGCATCTTGGCTGATTTCTGTGGCACCAGAAGTACATACTGCTGTTCCTCATTCATCACACCTTTTTTCTGAACAGTCACCCTGAAGGGCGGTGCTTCAGTGCAGGGAGAAGATGATCAGGATATATAGAAACATGTCTTTGTGGGAAGGGTGGAAGGTACAGGCAGGAATCCATTTACTTCTAGGCTGGGGTTAAGAAAAGTTCAGGTAAATCTTTCTCTGCCTTACACAGGGGTTGTTGGCCCTGTGTAAAGTCAGGAGGGGAGAAAGGCAATTGTGGAAGTTTCAGTCTAGGTTTGATTCTTCTGACACATGGGAAACAAGTATGCTGGCCTTCAGCTCTCTCAAGACTTTAAGCCAGTACCAAAGTGTCTTTATCAACACAGAGAAAAGTTACCAGCCTGTCACAGCCCCATGTGCTCCAGTGGCTTGACAGAAAGCGTGACTTTCTAGGCTCTCATAAACAATTTCTAAAGCTCGATTTCTGGTCTTTTTACAGAATGAGCATGTACATGCTACCTCTCAACATGTATTTATGAAAGCCTTAATGCCATAGCTGCTGTTCACTGCTGTGGGTTCATGTTTGAACTCTTCACCCCCCATTGTAGTCTCCAAGGAGTTGCAGATTCTCATCATTCCCTCTCTGGATTACAGTTTGAAGCACGTCACTGGTTTTCCCGGTGAAGCTGCAATTAGGGCTAAGCAGAAAAGAGCTGTGTATGATTCATGTGAAAAGTAAGTTAGAGGCTTACAGTAAAGAGGAGAATAGAGGAGGGAGAATGTTATACGAAATCACTTTGGGAGTCCTAAAGTAAAATTAAAACATCCATGCTAAGTAAGTCAAACTTTTGTAAACTCACCAACTGGGAAAGCTGTAATTTCGGGTCAGAGCAGCTTAGAGAGGAAAACAGAAACTGAACATGAAAGAGATCGCTCTTCTTCCTCTCCTTTTCTCTGCTTGGCTAGACTTCCTTTTGTCCCTGTGCCAGAGTGAAGTATTTCTGAGAGGCACTTTCCAAAGACCTTCCCTCCTACCCTGGTGCTCAGGTCCTGCTGAGTGGTGCTTACATCTGTGTGGACGTAGAAATAAGCACGCGTGTTGTGCTTTTTCTCCCCCGAAAAAGTCAAACGCAACAACTCCCCAGTTCTGGTTTGAAGTGTAATTTTAATTTCTAGGACAAACACTGCTTCTGGGTGGAAGTGACCGGGAGAAGGGCACTGGGGGAAATACATTCCTGTCCCCGTCACTGCCTTGCCATGATGACTGGCAGTCCATAGCTGTGTGGTGTGTCCTCCCCTCCACTTTTCGCTTTAACCTTTCTCTATTTCACCAACATATTCCTCGATGGAAAACCATAACGCGGGGCAATACTTGGACTTCTTCACACTTTCCAGACTCGGGCCAAACGTTGCAGGGCATCCTGCTCTGCGGGGCCGTGGCAGAGCCGCGGCACAGAGGGGTTTGTTTGGCCCGGCAGCCCGGTCTCCAGGCCACGCTGCCCGGCTCCGTTCGCCCTTCGGGCGGGCGCGGTTGCGGTTCCCCTGCACCCCGCTAACGTTACTGGGCTCAGCGGCTTCGCGGCGAGACTTCAGCGGCTCTGCCCGAGCCCAGGCTCGCACACCAGCGGAGCGGCTCCGCTCCCCGCCCGGTACCGAGCGGCAGGTCCCGGCTGCCCGGCGCGGGGCCTCGGTGATGCCCGGGGGCCGCCCGGTACCGCCCCGGGGCCCCCGCTCCGCCCGCCACGACCCAGGGAAGCTCCGCGAGGCAGAGTCACCCCCCTCGAGCCCTCCCGGCCGCTCCGGCGGGAGGCGGGAGGCCGGCTCCGCTCCCCCCGCGGGCCGTGGGGCGGGCCGGGGCGGCGGGCGGCACCTCGGGGCCGGGGCTCCCGCCGGCAGGGGCCCGCCGGGAGCAGCGAGGGCGGGCGGCCGGGGCGGAGCGGCAGCCGGCATGGGGGCCGGGGCGCTGGCCGTACGCGTGAGTAGGGGCTGGCGGCGGGATGGGCACGGGAGCGGGGCGGCGCGGCCGGGAGCGGGGGCGGCCGGATGGCGGCCGGATCAGCCTCCTCCTCCTCCCGCCCTCCGCCGGGGTCCCTCGCGGGGCCGGGGCAAGGGAGGCCGGTCNGGGCGGGCGGCCGGGGCGGAGCGGCAGCCGGCATGGGGGCCGGGGCGCTGGCCGTACGCGTGAGTAGGGGCTGGCGGCGGGATGGGCACGGGAGCGGGGCGGCGCGGCCGGGAGCGGGGGCGGCCGGATGGCGGCCGGATCAGCCTCCTCCTCCTCCCGCCCTCCGCCGGGGTCCCTCGCGGGGCCGGGGCAAGGGAGGCCGGTCCGGGCCCGCGCCTTCTCCTCGTCCCGAGCGCTCTCCATCTGTGCTCTCCTTCTCTCTTCTTCTTTCTCTTTCTTTCTCCTTCTCCCCGCTCGGCAGCTGCTGCTCGTTTGGGAAAGGGAAAGATTCGTCAAGGCGATTCCAGGCGGTTTTCTTTTAGCTCTCCCCCCTCCTTTTTTTTTTTTTTTTTAAACCCAGAGAGCAACTGCGCTGCCGCGTTGCCTGCGTTAAAGTTGTTGGGTGAGCTGTAAAAGTGCGTCCCTGTGGAGTATAAATAGCTTTTTTCCGAGTGTCTGGGCGGCACTTTTTGGCGGCATCGTGCACAAATGATTAAGTTGCTTTCCCAGTCTTGGAAATCAGCAGCAGTGGCATTAATACTTGGACACGTTTTCCCTGGGTTAAGTCAGATCTTCCATCAATAAGGCAGCATAACACTGAACTCTTTGTTTCAGAGCTGTTTTGAGGGGATGGCTTTATTTTGGTTTTGGTTAGATGTGTATTTTGGATAACCACGTAATTTTTTTGTTTCTAGTTAGCGCAGCCTCTTCAGATCCTGAAACAAGCTCAAAAATCTCCTCTTGTTTCTGTGGACATGGCAAATGTCTGTCGGTTCTCATGCAGATTTAAACAGTGAGTTTCCCCAAGTAAATCCAACTCAGTGACTCAAGTTTTCGAATGTTGAAACAGGCTGGAAATCTGTAATTGAGCAAGATTGTGAGGCTAATTGAAGGCCTTAATTGGAAAAGCACCTTGAGCATCACAGCTGCTCAGAAACTGTTCAAAGGATTTTTGCTGTCTTCTGAATTTAACCTAGTCTACATGATTTTTCCCTTGTCATGTCTCTGCCTGGAATAAATATTTTTTATTATTCATTTAATCCTGAACAGGAACATGTCTTTTTAAAAGAGATGTAGTATTTTAATGTTAGTCAAATTTTAGTTCAAACACTGGTGCATCTACTCTTGATTGTAAATATTTGTAAGATGGTCNCAGGAAAATAGTGAAGGTTTCCTGAGAAATGGGCAACCACAAGTCAAATACCACAGCATCTTGGCTGATTTCTGTGGCACCAGAAGTACATACTGCTGTTCCTCATTCATCACACCTTTTTTCTGAACAGTCACCCTGAAGGGCGGTGCTTCAGTGCAGGGAGAAGATGATCAGGATATATAGAAACATGTCTTTGTGGGAAGGGTGGAAGGTACAGGCAGGAATCCATTTACTTCTAGGCTGGGGTTAAGAAAAGTTCAGGTAAATCTTTCTCTGCCTTACACAGGGGTTGTTGGCCCTGTGTAAAGTCAGGAGGGGAGAAAGGCAATTGTGGAAGTTTCAGTCTAGGTTTGATTCTTCTGACACATGGGAAACAAGTATGCTGGCCTTCAGCTCTCTCAAGACTTTAAGCCAGTACCAAAGTGTCTTTATCAACACAGAGAAAAGTTACCAGCCTGTCACAGCCCCATGTGCTCCAGTGGCTTGACAGAAAGCGTGACTTTCTAGGCTCTCATAAACAATTTCTAAAGCTCGATTTCTGGTCTTTTTACAGAATGAGCATGTACATGCTACCTCTCAACATGTATTTATGAAAGCCTTAATGCCATAGCTGCTTTTCACTGCTGTGGGTTCATGTTTGAACTCTTCACCCCCCATTGTAGTCTCCAAGGAGTTGCAGATTCTCATCATTCCCTCTCTGGATTACAGTTTGAAGCACGTCACTGGTTTTCCCGGTGAAGCTGCAATTAGGGCTAAGCAGAAAAGAGCTGTGTATGATTCATGTGAAAAGTAAGTTAGAGGCTTACAGTAAAGAGGAGAATAGAGGAGGGAGAATGTTATACGAAATCACTTTGGGAGTCCTAAAGTAAAATTAAAACATCCATGCTAAGTAAGTCAAACTTTTGTAAACTCA
Source organism: Nicator chloris (assembly GCA_013400495.1). Classification (NCBI taxonomy): domain Eukaryota; kingdom Metazoa; phylum Chordata; class Aves; order Passeriformes; family Pycnonotidae; genus Nicator; species Nicator chloris. Next base: position 224,492 of record WAAE01024588.1, read on the forward strand.
CCAACTGGGAAAGCTGTAATTTCGGGTCAGAGCAGCTTAGAGAGGAAAACAGAAACTGAACATGAAAGAGATCGCTCTTCTTCCTCTCCTTTTCTCTGCTTGGCTAGACTTCCTTTTGTCCCTGTGCCAGAGTGAAGTATTTCTGAGAGGCACTTTCCAAAGACCTTCCCTCCTACCCTGGTGCTCAGGTCCTGCTGAGTGGTGCTTACATCTGTGTGGACGTAGAAATAAGCACGTGTGTTGTGCTTTTTCTCCCCCCAAAAAAGTCAAACGCAACAACTCCCCAGTTCTGGTTTGAAGTGTAATTTTAATTTCTAGGACAAACACTGCTTCTGGGTGGAAGTGACCGGGAGAAGGGCACTGGGGGAAATACATTCCTGTCCCCGTCACTGCCTTGCCATGATGACTGGCAGTCCATAGCTGTGTGGTGTGTCCTCCCCTCCACTTTTCGCTTTAACCTTTCTCTATTTCACCAACATATTCCTCGATGGAAAACCATAACGCGGGGCAATACTTGGACTTCTTCACACTTTCCAGACTCGGGCCAAACGTTGCAGGGCATCCTGCTCTGCGGGGCCGTGGCAGAGCCGCGGCACAGAGGGGTTTGTTTGGCCCGGCAGCCCGGTCTCCAGGCCACGCTGCCCGGCTCCGTTCGCCCTTCGGGCGGGCGCGGTTGCGGTTCCCCTGCACCCCGCTAACGTTACTGGGCTCAGCGGCTTCGCGGCGAGACTTCAGCGGCTCTGCCCGAGCCCAGGCTCGCACACCAGCGGAGCGGCTCCGCTCCCCGCCCGGTACCGAGCGGCAGGTCCCGGCTGCCCGGCGCGGGGCCTCGGTGATGCCCGGGGGCCGCCCGGTACCGCCCCGGGGCCCCCGCTCCGCCCGCCACGACCCGGGGAAGCTCCGCGAGGCAGAGTCACCCCCCTCGAGCCCTCCCGGCCGCTCCGGCGGGAGGCGGGAGGCCGGCTCCGCTCCCCCCGCGGGCCGTGGGGCGGGCCGGGGCGGCGGGCGGCACCTCGGGGCCGGGGCTCCCGCCGGCAGGGGCCCGCCGGGAGCAGCGAGGGCGGGCGGCCGGGGCGGAGCGGCAGCCGGCATGGGGGCCGGGGCGCTGGCCGTACGCGTGAGTAGGGGCTGGCGGCGGGATGGGCACGGGAGCGGGGCGGCGCGGCCGGGAGCGGGGGCGGCCGGATGGCGGCCGGATCAGCCTCCTCCTCCTCCCGCCCTCCGCCGGGGTCCCTCGCGGGGCCGGGGCAAGGGAGGCCGGTCCGGGCCCGCGCCTTCTCCTCGTCCCGAGCGCTCTCCATCTGTGCTCTCCTTCTCTCTTCTTCTTTCTCTTTCTTTCTCCTTCTCCCCGCTCGGCAGCTGCTGCTCGTTTGGGAAAGGGAAAGATTCGTCAAGGCGATTCCAGGCGGTTTTCTTTTAGCTCTCCCCCCTCCTTTTTTTTTTTTTTTTTAAACCCAGAGAGCAACTGCGCTGCCGCGTTGCCTGCGTTAAAGTTGTTGGGTGAGCTGTAAAAGTGCGTCCCTGTGGAGTATAAATAGCTTTTTTCCGAGTGTCTGGGCGGCACTTTTTGGCGGCATCGTGCACAAATGATTAAGTTGCTTTCCCAGTCTTGGAAATCAGCAGCAGTGGCATTAATACTTGGACACGTTTTCCCTGGGTTAAGTCAGATCTTCCATCAATAAGGCAGCATAACACTGAACTCTTTGTTTCAGAGCTGTTTTGAGGGGATGGCTTTATTTTGGTTTTGGTTAGATGTGTATTTTGGATAACCACGTAATTTTTTTGTTTCTAGTTAGCGCAGCCTCTTCAGATCCTGAAACAAGCTCAAAAATCTCCTCTTGTTTCTGTGGACATGGCAAATGTCTGTCGGTTCTCATGCAGATTTAAACAGTGAGTTTCCCCAAGTAAATCCAACTCAGTGACTCAAGTTTTCGAATGTTGAAACAGGCTGGAAATCTGTAATTGAGCAAGATTGTGAGGCTAATTGAAGGCCTTAATTGGAAAAGCACCTTGAGCATCACAGCTGCTCAGAAACTGTTCAAAGGATTTTTGCTGTCTTCTGAATTTAACCTAGTCTACATGATTTTTCCCTTGTCATGTCTCTGCCTGGAATAAATATTTTTTATTATTCATTTAATCCTGAACAGGAACATGTCTTTTTAAAAGAGATGTAGTATTTTAATGTTAGTCAAATTTTAGTTCAAACACTGGTGCATCTACTCTTGATTGTAAATATTTATAAGATGGTCACAATAATGCAATATTGAGGTTCTGTTTCATAAATAGCAAAACATATTTGTGATGTTTATATAAGCAGCATCTTTTGTAAATATCACACGAGTGTTGTGTAGGACCTGGAACTGTAGAGCACACATATGCTTCAAATGACTGTTTAATGGGAAAAGCATAGCCAAGTGAGTGAACTGCCAGATCATTTTATATCTGAAAGGACAGTCATGCTTAATAGCAACATAGCAGATGTTCATGTTGCTTACAGACTACAGTAAAAATATTGTGTCTCAAGTGAAGAGATTTTAAAGACTTGTTTAAAATAAAATATATATGCCCTGATAAAATCTGTCTTAATACAGTGAAGTGTCAAGACTTAGGCAAGAGTCTGAGCACTTTTTTGTATTACTATACAGTATTATCCATGGGTACAGTTTCTACTACCAGTTTGTTAATGAAACACAGTAGGAATAAGTTTATTTTTAAGCACCAGGCCAGTGGTGGGCTTCTTAAACAAAGAGATTGAACTCTGTGGTAGCAGTGGCTCCCAGTTCCTGCAGTGTAATTGCAACTGTGGTGGGTGATGCTGCTGCTCTGCCTTGAACTGTCTTCCCAAATGTGCAGTCCTGTAGGCTGATTAAGATTTCTGCCTAGTATCAATCCTTTAAATTAATAATGTATTGTTTTATTCCCCTGTGTTTTATTAGCTATCCTCCCATGATTTCTCTGTCACTGCAACTCAAAACTTGTGAGAATGTTGTGCCTCCACAAGAACCTATGGGATTAAGGGTTTATTGTGCAGTGGGTTTTCCACACCCTTTGTTATGTGTGATTAGATTACACAGTCCCTTTCTAACCTTAAAGCCTCTAATTAAATTTCAGACTTAGCAGACACTAAGCATAACAGAAAATCTTTCATAAGGATCCATCTCACCTGACAGTGGCCAAAATGAATCCCTAGGAAACAGTATTTGGAAGAAGAATGCAGTGAACCTTCTCCAGAGTACTGCCCTGACAGGCATCCTGGAGACAAGCTGAGCTACTGGTGGTGTATTGGGATTGTTTGTGTTTGTCCGGTTGCTTTTGGAACCCATGAGATTTTCATGAGTTAGCAGCAGTCTCCTGCTTACTTACTCCCAGTTACTTGTTATTCTAGTAACAAGCTTGTCTGCTAAAGTCTTTCTCCCTTACTTACAGACTACCTACATTCTTATTCCTCTTCTAATGTTTTTTTTTTTCTCTGTTCATTTTTACTTTCCTGCTTCACAGAGTTTTTTTCTTGTGGATTAAAACTAAGTGGGGCCAAACCGTTATGCTGGAGCATAAAAGCCAGTTTTGATGGATGTGCTTGTTTTGTGACCACACAACCTTCTGCAGCAAATGTGACTAATGCACTTCTTTTTTTTCCTCTCTGCTTCTTTAAGCAAAGCAAATCGGCTGTGAGATTGAAGGAGGACATGAAAAAGATAGCTGTGCTTCCACAGAACAAGCAGAGGGACACGACCTGTCCAAAGGTGTTTGGTGTGAGTCTTCTGGAACTCCAGCAGCAGGGACGGAGCAAAAATGGAATCCCAATAGTTGTGTGGAATATAGTGGAGTACCTCACCCAGCATGGTAAGCTTAGTGGAGTCACTTCTCCTTGGTAGCACTCTTTATGTAAGACTCTTCAAAGGGAAGAATGTGGGTTTTTTTGTGGCAGGAACCACAGGCAAAGAATGTTACTGTATGTGGTTTGTTTCTTTTTTTTTTCTGCCTTAATGCTGAACTTACTTTTTAGTATGTTTATAGAGGTGAACTACAGTGTTAGGTAGCAGCACACTCATAAACCAGCTGTTCAGTTTATAAATGAAATGTATTCCATTTGTGAAGGTTTGTGTCATCTTCCAGTTGCAAAACATTTGTCTTTAACACTTTCTCTGTGTAGAGATAGTCACAGGCACACACACACACACACACACACATACATACACACACATCCCATCAGAGAATATTACTGAAAAGGAATACAAGTTCTTACAGGTTTTCAGTTGTATTCCGTTTATTATTAATCCCCTCAAGGAAGTAAGTTAAGTTTTGAGCTTCTCTTTGCATTAATNATTACTGAAAAGGAATACAAGTTCTTACAGGTTTTCAGTTGTATTCCGTTTATTATTAATCCCCTCAAGGAAGTAAGTTAAGTTTTGAGCTTCTCTTTGCATTAATTTGATGGGACTTTAGTTCCTGTTGTTGAAATACATTTCCTTGCAGAAACCTGGAGCACCACTGGTGCACAGATGTCTTGTATGGCATTTGGTCAGCAGTAGAAAAGGTTTGTGGTGGTAATTTCATCTTCTAAGGAGCTGCATTTGGTTTTACCCTAAGGTTTTCTTTTAGGTAGTCAGTAATGATAATCCAATTGCAGAGGCTTAGATTCTATGACTGTATCTTGATAGGTCCTCAGAAGCTCATAGATGCAAACATGGCTTGAAAATTAGTTTGGATTAAGGTACAGGGATTAAGGTACAGTGCAAATTTAAAACATGATGCTACCTTTACACAGCAGCATCTTGCTTGATCTACTTCAGCCTGCCTTAAAGTGGCCTGCTAGGACACTGGAAGAGAAAGAATGGAAAAAGCTTTCCACCATTTAGGGTTTAATCAAAACCAGAAACTGACAGACACTCTTGACTGCAACTTGTGGGCTGTGCTCTGTGTTCCATAAAAAGATTGGAATCCCACACGACTGTGTCCCAAATATGGACTAACCAAGCCAAGTTTTCTACGCTGCAGCAAGATTAGTTGGGCTTCTGAATGTCCTGTTAATTATCTGGCCCTGATAAAGGCCATTCTTTTTCTCAAAAGTGCAAACAAGATCTCAAAGATACCCTCTTATGTGGAAAGTTGTTGAAGTGGGTGTCCTGTGCCTGTGTAAGGTTTGTTTTGTGAATTAATGACAAAGTTAACTGTGAAGGCATTTTTAACAAAGGCCCAGACACCCAGGCTGAGCTGACTGTTGGGCAGCTACAGTCTTTAAACTAAGTTTGCATTAAGCTGCCTATTTCCAAATTTATAGATGAAGCCAAATTTCCCTGTGCTGTATTTAGTAGTTTCTAATTACTGTTTCCAGGATGTTCCAGCTTCTCTTTATTTCCATAAATGAGTGAGAGAGAGGGAAGGAAGTTTGATCTGTGTGGGGGCTGTGGCCTCTGCTCACCTAGTGCTGCAAAAGCAAAAATCTTTATTGAGATGAGGTGTTTTCTGCCCTCGAGATGGCAGCACAGCATGTCACATGAGAATGCATTTTGTTGTGAATGCAGGAATACAAACTCTGCAGCAGTATCTCATATTAGTCAAGTAAAATGTTTGAGTGCTTGTCCATTTTTTCCCCTTGCTAGAGCAGTTTGTCTTCTGGTCCAATAAAAGAGATTATCTTTCTCTACAAACTCTGCTGCCTCAGAATTGATTTCTTGGACTGGAAGCATTCTGTCAAATTGCAGTTCCTTGATATCTAGTCTGAACTGATGAAAACAATACATATTTCGTTCTTCTTAGTGTTATGCTTCTGAGGAAGAACAAGCTGGTCAATACACACAGTATTAGAAAGGCGGAATTTTTGCAGTGAAAGTGTTCTAGAGAAAAAATAATTTACAGAGGTCAGTTTTAGGGTCTTCACAGAAGGTTTTGAATCTTAACAAATGCCTAGAAAGTGCTATTCAATTTAGTATGATTAGTCTGGCTTCCTCTGTTGAAGGCTCCTTTTTTGTACATCCCCTTTACTGGGTGTGGGGTGTCTGGCCTGTAGTGAGTGATACCATTTCTTTTTCATTGTGAAATACCTTGGGCTTTGTGCTGTCCAAGATACATTATTTGCTCATTGAGATTTCCTACTATCATAAAGTTGCAGAACTCACTATGGAGTTACTGCTGTACTTAGCACATATTCAGATGGTTTTGCCTCGTGATGGTCACGGGTAAGAACCTGTTACCCTGGAACATGAAGCTGGAAGTAATCATGTGAGTATGGCAATCCTGCTCAAACTAATGGGCTACTTGCAAATATGAAGCAACAGTGTTTGTAGAGTCCTTTGTAGGATCCTTTTCTGTTGAAGTATACCAGTGAAGAGTGTCTCAGTTGGTTTCTCATGATGTGAGACAACTCAGTGGCATTGCAGTATTGTGCGTTCTCAAAACAGTATCCCAGGCCTCAAGATCTTGTCATTAATATTTGTTATTTATCATAACCTAACTACCTGACTAGAGGGGGTTTCTGGGGACAAAGTAGTGGGGTTTTTTAATATTGTAGTGTATTACTTGCCCTTATTTGTATGACTACATGTGCATTATTTAAACTAGAATGTCTGTTTCTTCGTGTCACTGGGATGTGGTGGTTCAGCTCAATCTTAAATCAATATATAATTACAGGTATGACACAGGAAGGTCTCTTCAGGGTGAATGGCAGCATGAAAATGGTGGAGCAGCTGCGTCTGCAGTACGAGCGTGGGGAGGAGGTGGAACTCGTTAAAGATGGTGACGTGTACTCAGCAGCCAGTCTGCTGAAACTGTTTTTGAGAGAGTTGCCAGATGGAATTATCACGTCTGCCTTACATCCCAGGTTCATTCAGCTTTACCAGGGTAAGTGAGAGGTAGAGTCTTCGTCCTTCAATGCACTTTCTTTCTGGATAACTTATTTCTTAGTTTACTTACTTTGTTCCTCATTTCCTTTGGCTTCAGCTCTTACCTTCTCCCAGATGTGCAGTTCTGTTACAAGAGGCAGAAAAATGTTTCTTATGTATTTGGTAAAGTCTGGACTGTTTATCATTTTCTAATCCAGTTATATCTGTTGAATAAAAAGTGAAATGATCAGCTGGGTTCTTTGGGTATGCTTGTAGAAAATAATTGCAGTCTCTTTAGGATGGATTAGCTTCTGTTTGCTAGGGTGGTTTCTGGCAGTTTCACTGTAATGGACTCTGGGAAGTGAGAACTTTATCTGCTTGTCAGATTGGGCCAAAAGCATACACTGCCAAAGTTTCTGCTTCTCACTAAGTAGTATGATTGTCCATCAAAAAAAGAGAACCAGTTTACAAGTAACAGCTGATTTTATGTTTTATTCCCTGTCATAGCACACAACCTGAAAGATTTCTTTTTTCCTTTATTCATGCCCCCTCGTCCACCTTCAAGTGGTGGATCAACCATGGGAAGGAATACCACTTCTGCTGTGGAAAGTTAAGAAATCATTTTAAAGAGAGTTATGCAAGTTTCAATCTAATTCATCTGTATCTGACAATCTCTGGTGGTGGTAGGTGGAATAAGTGGTAGTTGGCCCTGTTCCTTGACCGTGTGGGTCACTGACAGTTCATCTTTCTTGCTGCAGGCAGTCAACACTTCTCCTTTATCTTTTCCTAAGAAGTTGCAAGGTGAGTGGGTAAGGTTACTGGAGAATGCAGAGGAGGAGCATGCTCTCTGATGTGCATCCCTAGTAGAAGATGGTGCAAAGTTCTCACACTCTTTTCTTGAGGTCTCCCTTCCACTTTTCTTGCCTTCAGTGGAGAGGATGTTTAGCCATGGCCAAGAGGAGTGAGAATAGTGCCATGTGTTTTCTTTATTTCTTTTGTTTCTTGGGCTGTAGAAAGTGTTGATGGTGCACTGGAGAAGAGCTTTGTGCTTTACCTTGCGTGCGGACATTTCAGCTGTAGGTTGTTTGTGGACTCTGTAAAATACCTTCCCTATTTAATAAAGTTGTCCGGGGCACAAGGATAGGGTTCAGGAGGTGTTATGTAGGAAAGTGCTATTGTTCTAGAAAGTCCTTTTTTTCTGGTCGTTGCTGTGCTTTCTTTGGGAACTTTTAGATTTCACCAGGTCTGACTCATGAGCTGTATTTAATTATGTTCTTTCTCATAAACCATAGCTTAAGTGTAAATTAGTAATAAATAAGTCACACCTTTGCTGTTCCATATCTCTGCTTCCACAAAGGTCATATTAGTGTATTGTACCAGGAACTACTGATGTCCTTTGTGAACAGTGCTGTTTGTGGAAAGGTTAATTTGTTCTGTCTCCACAAGAAAGGTAAAATCCCCCCAGTACTTTCTAGGGAAATGAGATGGATATTGTTACTTAGCAGATTTACTCACCAAACTTTCTTGTTTCCAAATAAAGTTACTGGTGTAACCTATGAACCCAGTTCTGCAAAAGTCCATCCAACTGTGACGTGTCTTCATAGCCAAGTTTGCCTGTATTTCACAATAAGATCAAGCTTAGTGATAATTTTGATTAGGAAAAAAAAAGTCTTATTTGAAAAATGCCAATTGGCTGTTGTGGCAAGGGGAAGGCTTTTGTAAAGTTTGAAGAAAACTTTTAAGGGTTTTTCACGCCCTAGAACATACAGCATAAATGAGGAGTTGTGAAAGGCACTGATGATTTTCATAGTGTTCAGATTAGCTTAAGTGGTAGGTGGGCAGTTGCTTGCAGTTAAATGATCAACTAGCTGTGCAGGATTGCAGGAGTTATCTGTTCACTTATCAAAGTATGTGCAAGGGTATTGGTTGCAAAATGGTACCAGGAGTGTGCGTGCCTGGGTGTTCGTTTTGTAAACTGTGAAGAGAGTAGGTCAAACTGTTTCTGAGTCAACAGGTTATTAAAAAATGACTTTGAATCTGGAGCCACTTTGCAACATGTCTACAGTGAAGGCAAATACAGGCTCTGTCACAAACTGTATTCCCTCCTGTTGAAGCTTTGCATGGGAAATGTATTTTTAGGATTATGTTAGATTTCTTTTGGTGTATTTTTAGGGATTGTTATCAGCATTTTTTAAGCCAGCTGATGTCTTGGCCTGAGAAGAACACATAGTTACTTTACTTACTATAAAAATGGGTAGAGAGTGATTCCTCTAGTTAAAAATAGCAGGACTGAAAATTACAAATTTTTCCTGTAGCCGTAACCCTTTTCAATTCCAACTATCAAATTTGTTACCAAATCATAGAGAAATAATCTGTCCTATTATGAAAGACAGAAGCTGTCCTGTCAGTGATTAGGAAGTTCATACAGCTGGTTTGGCATTGCTGTCTGCAGTCTGTGCAGTGTTGTGTGAAACAGAGCTCTGCATGCTGCCCTCAAATCCTGAAGTACTTTTGTTTATATAAACATTCAGTGTAATGCCAAGACTATGCAGTTCCATAAAACATCATGTGTTGTGGTGTGTCCTGGCATTCTCTCTGTGCCCTTGAAGAAGGACAGTGGCAGTGGGAGCTGGGAAGGGCCTCCCTCTGTAAATGATGTTGATCGGAGATGCGTGTTGCAAGCGCAGGCCAGGGACACACTGATAGTGACCTTGGTGTTGGCTGGCCTCCTCACAGTGCCTAACAAATAAAGGCTGCTCCTTACAGGGAGTTCTGGGATCAAAAATGTCCATCACCATCTGTTTTGTGGCTGAGGCTTCACTGCAGAGCAGAGCTGCGCCCACTTGTGTGAGATGGGCTGTACTTTGAGAAACCTCAGCCAGAAATTAGCAGCTCCCATACAGCAATCCCTGCCTGATCTTGTTTATTCCCTCTGGCTTTTCATTCCTTATCTTCCGTATTGTGATCACTGGCTCTTAAGACATCTGTACGTACTAGGAACTGTACGTACGCACAGCTCGTACCCCTTTCACAGGTCACTTGCTTTCATCAAGACAAAGTGCTACTGTCCTGTAAATTTCTTTTTTGTTGTTGTTTCATTCCCTCCGCCAGTGGAGGTGGAGTGAAATATGGACTGTGTCTCCCTTTCTTACTCTGTCTAATTAAATTTAACGCTGTTTTGTCACTCTGGCTTCTTGACATTGCTCATCCTATAGAATTTATATTTTTTCAGTGGACAGCAGCAAGATGTGAGTTCTATTTCACATACCTCCTTCTGCTCACAGCCTGTGATGGCTGGCATGGTTTTGTCTGGTGCCTGTTAACAGCCTTGCCTTTTTCAGGGAGAGGGATGGGAGGCAGTGGAAGGGAAGGAGCAGCTCCCTTCCGGATCAACATGTCAGTTTACAGAACTCTTAGTAGCCAGCAGCTGTTTGAGTTACATGAACAAGCAGAACCAAAAATACAGCTTGTGTTGGGGGATTTTAGAGGTCAAATTTCGATCTGAACAATGACTGTGAAAATGAATAGATGAGAGCTGACTTCTTAACCATAGTAACTGCAGCAGTGCACCAAATCTGATTCATTGGATATCTCTGATTCTCCAGGCTCTTGTGACATGATTTTAACCTTTTCCTTTGGCTTTTATTGTCATTTTAGTGTTATCAGAGCTATTTCCAAGCTAGAGAAATAACTTCTGTTTTCCATATGATTATGACATTCGTTATGCAATAAAAACTCTTGAACTGGATTTTTATGCAGATGACACTCACCAGAGTTGCAAAAGAAGTGTGCTCTTCCTCCAGTATGTTGGAATGAAGTATAAATACAGCACTGCAAAGTGCTGTAGTGGTAGAGTGAGGTGTCTCAAGCTGGATTGTGATGACAGCCTTCTTATGAGGAGGGCTTACAACATTTCTGCTCCTGATGGCAACAAAGCATGATTTTTTTCCCTGTGGGGCAGGATTATGTCTGAAGGATGGTGTCTGAAGCAGATTGTTTCTTGGCAGAGAGAGACTGGAATCCCACTTCCCATAGATTGCGGAGGTGGAAAGAAATGCTTTAATTCCTCCCTCAGCCCAGTGGGTGCCATGGTACTGCAGTGCACAACCTGCTGCCTCTGTGCCAAAGATCAGCTTCCCAGGGCACATTGAGAGCTGCTGACAGATGCAAGCTTTTCTGTCTGCCCTCCAGCCTGGTAGCATGCAAGGCAGCTGGAAGCTATGCAGTGGTAGCATGACACTCAGCAGTAGCTTCTCTTCCTCACCTCACAGCACAGATAATTGGATAGGGCACTGTGGTGATTTGGCTTCAGTGCTCCTGGACTGGAGTTGTTTGGGGTCAGACCATTTGAGACTTGAGCAAAACAATTATGTGCACCTGTTTGCAGGAATTACGTGTCTTTAGTGGAGTTCAGGCAGCATGAGGAAGTAACACGAACAGGGATAAACTGGGGAATAAGGTTGTGTCTCTAGTGTGTCAGAGACACTCAATATGTTCAGAAATAGCATGAACTATTGGAAAATATGTCCCTCTTGTTGTGAGCTGTGAGTGTATGCTGAAATTAAATGAGACTGAAAACACCCTCACAAATGTGTCTGTACCTCCTACACTGTTGAAACTCCTGTTTCTAGTTAATTAACATTTTTGGAGAGACTGCTTCTCCTTTTCACTTGTATCCTTGACTTGTTCCTCAGTAATGAGTCCCTAGTTCAGCTTTGAGGTGGTAACTGCCCATGCTGGCTTCCTTGGTCCTCTGTGTTTTGTGTCCTCTGGCTGCTGAGCCTAAACATGGCCTGAGGCTTCTGGTTTTGTTCCTTTCCTCAGCCCAATCCCCTCTATTTCATTCTTGGTTTCAAGCCCTTCCTGACTGCACATCTAGCTAGGCTTCTCTTGCAGGCCTTGGCTGAGATGCTGTCTATTGCACGTGGCTTTTGGAAGGCTCCCAAAATAAAAAAAAGTTGAATGTCTCTGTCTGCCTTGAGAGCACCTTCCTCTTAGCCTTCAATCTTACTTTCCTCCTTTCCCCTAGGCAAAATTTTCAAAAGAACTGGATGTGCTGTGCTTGAATATCATGAATAGAATAAACCAGCCTGGTGCTCTGATGTTTTTCTGATAGTCACTACTAGCTCAGTAAACCTTAGTGACTGACTTTGAAACAAACTGAAAAGGAGGAGGAATCCTCCAAAGAATGGGTTGTTATGACTCAAGACCGTTTTTAGTCTCTAATAAGTTGAAAAGCTGTTATATTTGAAGAAATACAGTCATGGATAGCATTAGGAGACTTGTCCTGAAAACTGTACAAAATGCATGGACTACTGTGTATGCATGTCACTGTCAATCGAGATTCAGCACAAATTATAAAAGGAATTTTTAAAAATAAAACTGAAATCCATGAAATGTCATCAGCAGAAGAATCAACAGATTCTTTTGATTTTTTGATTCTTTTGCAAGAAAAACTTGAATTCCTTCCCTTGTCTTTTCAGTGGAGAAGGAGGAGAGAGAGCAAAGCCCTATTTTCTTTCTTAGATTTCATGAGAAGGAATTTGATGGCTCAGTAAATAAGGTTTGCTGCCACATGTTACTTAGTGTATTTACATCCTTCAGTTAGGGTAATTTCCGATGATCTTGTGATGTGCTATCTGTCTCTGTTCTTGAAAGTACAGAAATTAACAAAGGCTTGGCTGTGCCCAGCAATAACATTTTTGATGTTGATTCATGCCCCGTAAACTATCATGGTTAATGAACAAGGACATCCTACCCAGAAAATACTACTAAGGCCACGGGCCCAATAGTTTTGTTTGTTGTCAGAGTGCAAACCTGTGTTTGTAATGTTTTGTGGTGGTTATTAGTAACTTTCTAGTTTGGAAAGAATGGGAATTCCTCCAGTAAATGAAAAAGTACCCGTCGGTCTAAAGTCCCAGTGGGAGACTCAGAGAGGCAATTAGCTATCAAGAGCATTCCCTAATTAGATGACAGGGTGATGGTGATGGAAGAGGTACATTTTTTCTGAGAGATGGCTTTGGTTTTCCTTATCATAACTGCAAGCAATTTGTAGTAGAAAACACTGTGGTAGTTGCTTTGTTATCTAAAGAAAAGTATGTTAGGGGGTGAATTTTAATATTTTGGCTAAATGGAAATTAGTTGTGTTTTGTTTTCTTTTAAGGTTCATAAAAAGGTAATTACTAATCAAGTCAGAGACTGTACAGTCCACTTTGATCAGTGCAAATACAAATGCACTGAAATTCCTTATTGTTATTCCATTTAATACAGCCTTCAGAAGCCTCCTGAAATTTTGCTGCAATAATAGATCAGATTTCTTGCTGTTGCCAAGCTGATTGCTAGTAGCAAAGTTGTGATTGTTTTTTCCTCTCTGTAACTGTAAAAAAGGTTGTGATAAGCAAGCAAATGAGATGTTTTTCTCACCTGCTTCATACATAGTTGATATTTGACTTTTCTGAAGGAGCTAATTCCTTATCTGTAGAAGAAAAGGATATAATTAATCAGTTGGTTAAAATGTTTGGTCCTGTAATTTGACTGGCATTTTAAACTTTGGTCTGCTGTGATGAAAGAATTCATGCTAAGTTTGTGGTACCAAAACAGATACATGAAAGTGAATTCACCATGCATATAAAACTTAAAAAGGCTTTCTTGCCATGCACAGTATTAGGCATGTCAGATAAGGCAGGAATCCTAAGCCTGGAAGCAGATGAAGTCCCTCAAGTTTCAGCTGTATGAAGTGGCAAATAAGTGTATAAAAGACCCTCATTTGTTTGCCAAACTATTTGCAGAATAAATCCTGTTTATTAGCCACAAAAAATGTCTGGTTGTAAAACAGAAATAATATTGCAACCCAGTGACTGAGTTCTCAGGAGTCACTTTGATATATTTTTATACAGACTGCTAATTTTCACAGCTAACCACTTTTCAAAGCACTCTACTCCTGAAACACTGTTTAGCCCAGCCCTGGAATATTTCTGGGAAATGAAAGGTAAAAACAAAGTCAAGACTTCTGAAGTGTTTCCACATATGTTAAACGGTGTTTAAAGATTTTTGTTTTCTCCTCCTTTTTTTTCTCTCTAAAAAACGTGGAGAAAATGTAAAATGTTCTTTTTTTCTTGCAACACAGGCTGTGGGATGTTTTCCTGCCAGTCTGCTTTGTGTGCTGGTAGCAGGGCATACAGCAGAGCAGCACCAGGAACCATAGGGCTGATAAATGAAGGAAAAAGTATTAGAAATGCACAGATGGCCTCATGCTAATGGACACTGCTTATAATTAGATCAGTGCAGAAAACCTTCAGGGCATGAGGTCTTCTGTCTGGAAAGGATGTTGCAGGGTCCTTGGGGTTTTCATGCATATGTGAAAGTTTCAATAACGTTTCTCTTTCATGGAGAGTAGAAATTAATATTTGCAAGGACTAACCCATCCTGTTTTGGTATAAAGGGAAAGCAATACTGACTTGTTTTTAAAACTTTGCTTTTATTGACACGTAAACCCGAGACTTTGATGGGTACAAATCACTTTTTGGAAGGTGTTTTTGGGACGGAGGAGTGGAGCAAAAAATTTTGCATGTGAGTTCAATTCTACCAGCAGGACACAAATAAGCAGAAGCTGTGTGTGAGGCCAAGCTTGTGTTCACCACCTGGGTTTGTACAAACACAGCATCTGTGAAGTTCATGCAATTTTTACTTTAACACTTGGGTGTGACTCAGTTCAATATGGAAAACTTTTATCCATACCTAAATTCTAGAAGAGTGTTCAGTGTAACAAGGCTACTCTCTAACATGAGGCTACATTTTGACTTGTTTTGGAGTGTGGCATAACAGTCAGTGTCCCATAAGGAAGACTCCTTCCTGAATATGTAGCAGAGTTGTCACCCACAGAATGTATTGTAGTGCTGTTATAACACTGCATTTCAGGAGACTCTTTGTTTTACCATTCTTGCTTTCTTATTTTTGAAGGTTTTCATGGGAAGAGAAACTAGTAGTATGAGAAAGGTTTGGGAAGTAGGGATGACATTCAGAGGGAGCATGGAATCTGAGGATCTGGTAGAGAGGGAGTTAAAACAGATTTAGCTGTGCCAGGTGGGGATAAACATGCTCTAAAGCTCTTAGCTGACTGTTAGTAACTGCTCAATCTGCTCAGGAAAAAGGTGACAGCATAAAGGTAAGAATGAAATGGTGCCCTTGCCGGCCAGGGTGAGCCTCATGAGAAACGTGCATTCCCTGAGGAAAACTGAGGAGCTGTGTGTCTCTGTGCAGAAGCAGGAGTGAATTTTAGCTCCCACTGCATGCTCGCCCATGTGATTAAGTTGGCAGCAATGAAGTAAACCATATACATGTTTTTGTTCTCTTCTTTTTCCTAGACTCTAGAAATGACATGCAGAAGGAAAGTTACTTGAAAGAACTCCTTAAAGAGCTGCCTGATGCTCATTACTGCCTGCTGAAGTACCTGTGCCAGTTCCTGATAAAGGTTGCTGAACATCACGCAGAGAACAGGATGAATCTTTGCAATCTTGCCACTATATTTGGACCAAACTGCTTTCAGTAAGTTGGGTTTTTTACTTTTCCGTTTGCCGGCAGGTGGCCAGAAATGTAGATGTCAGAAATCTAATTTGTCAGGGTGATCAGATGTAGGCAATGACTGGGGCTCTGTGTTAAACTTCAGTGCTAAAGCTATTTTTGAGCCAAATGGAAGTGGAGTTGCTCTCCCGTTTCCTCTTGCTGTTTGCTAAACTGTCGACCAGTTTTGTATTACTGCAGTGGTAGCAGAGCAGAAGTATAACAGTGAAAGGCCTTCAGACTGTGTCAGTGAAAGGAGGCTTGTGGGCTTGTGCTCATACAGGTTTCTTCCTTTGCTATCAGTTAATATGGGTGCTTCCCTCCAGAAGGCTTTGATAAAGGATCCTTGGTGGAAAAGGACTGCAATGCAGCACCCAGCTGCTTTATAGTTTCTAGACATGGATACTGCATATTGTCTGCATGTTTGGCCTTGTGATTTGGTGTCTGCCCTCAGATGCCGATGATTCTGGGCTCTCTGTCCTTCAAATGTATTCAGAAACTGCTCTGGAGCTTGTGGGGACCACTGGTCTCTTAAAACTCCTTACTGAACTTGATAATTTTGCTGGGTTCTTTCACTGGGCGCAGTTCTTGGGTGCTTGTGCTGAAGACGTGTTTTCCGTGCTGGTGGAGCTTGCAGCAGTAGCCAAAACAGTTATTTCCAGGTGCAAGAACACTCTTGAGTGAGAAGGCTTCTGTTGAGTCACTGCAGTGATGCAGTGCAGGTGAAGAGGAGTTCTTCACCTCTGCAATGAACCTCCTGGCTGGGATCCAAGATCTTGGACATGGGAGACACCTAAGCAGTTTAGTTCAGTCATCAGTCTTGAAAGATGTGTGATATCACCAAGAAGAGGCAAGTGGGTTCCTTGTATCAATGTTGCGTTTGTATTGATCTTTGTAGAATGTTGCTCTGGATTGAGTTGTCTAGTAAAACTTGGTCTCATAAAGCAATTAATTTAATCTATCCCCCTGAGCTTCCTCTCAGAAAAAAGTAGATTTCTTTACAGAGAAAAAACAGCAGTTAGGTTCCTGTAATATACTGAGACAGTTCCACATACCTAGGCTAGATGTTGCCTGCTGTCTTTTTAAGGAGCATATGTTTTTCTATTAAATATGGAGAGAATGTACAGGACTGAGACACTTAAACTAAAGCTTGTCCTAGTGACTACACAGCTGCCTTATCTTAAGATGTTGCTAGTGGATGATGAAGGTGAATTTCGGGATTGAAGCATTTGATGTTCTAGTACAAAAAGATAAAGTGTATTTTAAAAATAATTGTTTTCCTCTCCAAAGCAAAAAATGCTCAAAAGACAGTAGTATGCATGGGAATGCATGAATATGAGAATTACTGAAAGCACAATACTGCGAATTTCTGACAAGGAAAAGCAAACCAATTTTTTAAACTTGCATTCATATGGATAGTTTGGGAATTCCTGTCTAAATGTATTAGCAGAGTTCACAACAAAAAAAGTAATTAGAAGAATTTTAATTCAGTGGCTAAGTCTCTGTGACTCAAGCTCGCAGGTGGCTATTAGAATAATTTTTAGTTTACTTACGACTTTTTTCAAGAGAGTTTAAAAATTAGCTGTGCGTGTTTTTCAGTGTAGAATGCAGAGAATTGCGGTTCAGAATTGCAATTAGCATTCCTAATACTAAACCAAAGTGTATGTGTTAAAAGCTCTGTAGTTGTTGCCGCAACTGATCTCTGCTCCTAAGACTTAATGGAAAAGATATAAGAGTTTTTGTAAGGTACAGAGATGGAAACACCTCATTCCATTGCAGAAGACTGGGGAAGGCAGAGTTCACTGGAGGTGAAAAACCAAAGGCTCATGAGTCTGTATGTGAGTGTAACCAGCCCAGCAGATGTGACACATTGAAATAAATGCTCATGTGGCAAAACAGGCATTGAAAGCAAAGCTTGACACTTACCAAATGGCTAATGTGTTTTTAAAGACCCAAACAGGTTATAATTAGGGATGTAGATTTTTATTTAAACTAAGTTTCACCATCTGGTAATTCAGCTCTGTGTTTCATCAGATCTTGATCTTTTCAAGGCAGTTCAGTCTTGTGGTCCAGACAGAAAGATTGTGAGTAACAGTTCAAATACCCTTTTCTCCTCTGTTAATGGATGCAGTCTTATATTGTTGGAACTGGGACCATCTGTACCAACAAAGAATTGACAGTGGGAGGAAAGAACTTGCAGCACTGTTTTTAGGTATTGGGCTTAACCAGTTGGTTGGCCAAGCATCCAGAAGGAGATCCTCAGAACGCATTTCAGAGCTACAGAGCAAGGCTGCCTGAAGCCTGCTTGGCAAGGGCTGTCTCTCTCTACTGGCTGCAGGCAGCCCATGGAGAAGCTGCAGAAATTAAATATTGGCAGGAGCCTGAAGCGAATGCTCCTCTCGCTTTATGCTGTTTGTTCAGAGCAGTGCATGGGAGGCTTTTCCACAATAAGGAAAGAAGGCTCAGCATCCAACTTGTCAGCAATTACATTGCCAAAGCAGGGAGAACTGAGATTTTTCTGTCAGAAATTCACACCCATGTCTAAAATTGATGTCAGAGTCTGTGTAGTTAATGCACAGTGTCAGAGAAGATAAAGCCCATCTGCTGATAGTGAAGGACTTCTTTTGGCAAGGTATTTTTAGTGACAATTTAGCTACTTTAGTATAGTATCTCCTACTCCATAACTGAAGTTGTTTAACAGTTGAATAAATCATGCTGCTTGGCCACTTTCCAGATATTTAGGCTTCATTTTAATTCTCTTAATCTCATTCTGTTTTTCTACATCATATCCTCTGTAATGTATCCTATCTCCTAAACTTTCAACACTTATTGCTTTTATCTTACCCAGTACTTCCCCTGTTTCCTTACTTGCTGTTTGACAAACTGCACTGCTTTTCTAAGAAAGATTATCTTGTGCTTTCTGTATTTCTAATGAATAGAAGAGAAAAAATGGCTATTTGCATTCCTTGTAATGAAGTGTGATGTAAGATATAAGAACATGTAAAGGGCAAGGTCAAACAGCTCAAAAAATATTTGAGATTTGATTCACTGTTTTCTCCCAGCTTGGATTGTTCAGATATGTTGAGATGGATGGCAAAGGTCAAGTATATTGAGAAATACAGCCCTGGAGGAACAATGAGCATGAAGGAACAAAAATAGTTGTCTTTTCTGTCACTGGACTAATCTGTGTAGAGTATTAACATTTGCAGCGTGGTTACTCTTGGAGGAAGTTATTGTCCATTGACCTGAATTTCAGCTCCTGCAGAGACATAGCCTTAGGTAAGGCCTGCTGTGGGGGCTCTGCTTGGCTCTAACAGCTTGTGCTGAAAAGGAGAGGACCAGCTGGGTTTTCTCTCCTCCTCTCTGTTTTCCAGGAGCTGGGTATCAGAGGAGCTGCTGCCCTTATCGTGTCCTTTGGTTGGCATGGTAAGACATGAGGTCTAGCAGAGTAATCAGAGGATCCATTTGCACCCATGTTTTGTAGCTCTCTCTCAGACAATGATCTCTGTGTGTGGGCTCCATCATTCAACTTGGCTATGTTTCATTCCAACAGAGATTAAGCATGTTGTGAGGGATTGCTCCATCCCCTCAAAAGTGGCTGGCAAATGCAGGTGTCCAGTTAAAATGCTGGCATTAGATGCAGTTATTTATGTATGATGACTACATAACAGAAATTGCATGAAGGGTAACAAGAAAAGTATATGATCTTTGGATATGGAGAAAATGGCAGATTGTAGGGTAGCCGTAGGTATTTCAGAGATGCTGAACTTGAAAGAATAAAATCTGATCTGAAGTTATGCATTAATGTGTTACTTTGGTTTCTAGCAGCCTTGGAGCCTGCACAGATTGAGTATATGACACTGAAGTGAAAGCAGAGGGGCTGAATTAATACTCCTCAGTCATTGGCCTTTGAAACATTATGTGGATGGGCTTTGTTTTCAGGCAGTGCAGCCCCAATCCTGCATCAGTCTTCAAAACAAATATGCATCCAGGATTGGGGGCAAACTGAGTACTGAATATTGTTGTTTAAACATTAATTATTGTAAATTGGAGCATGCAGCTGTAACCTTTCTTATAGGGTTCATAGAGGTTTTAAATACTGCATTTTCCAGCACTGTAAAGGAATTTTTCATAAGTATTCAGTATGCTGAAGCCTATAATGACAATTTAAAACATCACGCATAATATAACAAGGCTATAAATGTTCTCATCCATAATCATATTAAATACTCATGAATATTTGAGTTCAGCAATACATCTCAAATACAATCACAAAGGGTGTTTTTGAAGAGCCTCTGCTTTGAAATATTTGGAGATGAGACCAATGTACTTTGTAAGGGGATGTTAGGCTATGGACTGCCCTTTGTCCCCCTTGATGTAAGTTTCAGTCTCTAAGATGCCTACTGTCACTGTAATTTTGTAATGAAAAATGGAGCTTTTGCTGAAGCAAAAGATTTTGCATACAAATGAAGCCAGTCAGTAAAGCCCTTTGTGGCGGCATTGCTCCAACTGCTTTGTGTTACCTGTGTTGCCTGCATTTTGCATTTTATTATTATTATCATTCATTATGTGCTACTGTTTTATTATTTATTAGTGCTATTGTTTTAATTAATTATTTATTATTTTGTAAGCAATGCTGATAGAGCAGAATTACCAAGTTGACTTAGGCTAATAAATCTGATCCTAGAGAAAATAATCTGGAACAGATTTTAGCAGGCAGGCAGGTACATGCCCCAGAGTTGACTGTCCAGGATTCTCCAGTATCACAGGAGCTAGAACACTTCTGCAAAATCTCAGTAGTTGTATCTGTCATTGCATTTCACCCAGATTGGTGAGATGTAAGTCTGCAAATGATGCAGAGCACGTAAATGAGTCACACAGACTGAGATGAACATCTGTTTCAAGTGAGTGTTGCTGTATCTTTAGCTACTTATTAGACTGTGATCTTGCAGCAGAGTCTGCAGACATAAATATGTGTCTGTTTTCAGCTGCACCAGTTTGTGGACTGATGTATTAGGGCAAATCCCTTTCATCAGCTGAGGTGGACGTGTTATGTAGAAGAGGTTGCATCTGTTAAAGACACAGGAAGTCCACCTAGAGGCACAGAACCAACTGCCTCAAGTTGTAACCTCTATAAATTACTGCAGATCGGCTCTCAAAATCTCCAGTTGTGCCTGTTGAGGGACTCATGAGCATCTGAGGTACTAATGAAAATGTTTTGCCGAGGCTAGAGAAACAAAAAATCCCTGCAGTGTTTCCTGTCCTTTGAGTCCCTTCATTTCTGGCAGGATTCCCTGGGAGAATGGTAAGGTGACTTTGTGGAGCTTCTCTACAAAAGGTACTGTACAAGCAACAAAAGTAGTTTATAGAGCATATAGCCCTCTGATTGTAAATTAGGATTACAGTGCTGTCTTTCCATGCAAGCTGCTTCTGCAAAGCCACTTGGGGACATGGTAACATGCATCCTTCATCTCAGACAGGGTGGGGTCAAACACTGTTGGGAATTCGTAATGAGATGAGCCTTTCACGTGGAAATCTCTGTTTCTCAGTTGTGACAGGGAACTGTCAGCAGTTGCTGGCTGGGGAAATCAGGCAGCAGTGATCTCAGTTCAGCTTATTATAGACAGATGACTACTTCCCAGGTCCTCGTGGCCGCTTGAAGCAAGTTTCCCAGGTGTGGTGGATGGTGACAGAGCCTGGTAGTGATGCCTGTCCTATGCCACATGCAGTCGTGTTTGTGTGTGTCACTGCACTGCTCTCAGTAGAGTCTGGAAGTTCACTGTCTGGAAAGCCCACTGCATTCAGCCTGTTACAGCTTGTTTATAGAGACCCTGCCGTAAATTCATTTAACTAAATGCCTGAGATGTAAGGAATTCTTTCACAGTGAGTTAATCTGACCGCAGGTCACTTTACTTCAGAGTAAAAGCTGTGACACACAGCCCTGCTGTGGTTTAACCCTTTGAGACAAGCTTTCCTGAGCATCCCTGAAGGAGACATGGACTTAGTCTGGAGAAGCCAAAGAACATGTGGGTGTGGTGTCTGCATGGACAGGAGCTGCATGGAACTGCACTGAGTGGGCCAGCCATGCTTGTAGGACATTGTGCAGAAGTGTGAAATGCTGCTAGGTATCAGATTTTAAAGGAAGAGCTGACAGCCTGATCCGATTACCAAGTAATGTTTTGACTTTGAGAACTACTGCTTTTTCTGCTTTAAAATGACTTCACCAATAATTTCAGTTTTTAGTATCCTGCAAAACTCGTGGTGCTGATGCACCTTTGCCCTTGACCCTTCTTAACTGCATCAAATACTGTTAATGCTGGTGCCTCATTTAGACAAGGCACATTTTTTCCAGATACTTAATGTGGACATACTGTACTTTGCACACAGATCATTCAGAGCATCTCTCTGGGAAGGGCAGGTGTCCAAGGAATCTAAGGGAGGGGACACTAGAGAATTTGCTCCTGCTCTGCCTATGCTGTGTATCTGTTGATGACTTTGCAAGCCACTGTGATAACTTCGGTGAGAGTTTTCCAGCTCAAATCACTAAGATAGATCTGTACTTACCAACACACTTCCTTCTAGAAATAACCACAGAAATTGCAGGTTTATGCCACCCCTCTGGTGTTTGTGGTAATGAAACTGATGCTTCTGGTGCTGTTACTAAATTAATTTGTATGTATGTGGCTGTAAGGGGATGAAGTCCTTCTGTTGAGGATTTTGTAACTAGAGTAAATTATGTGTCTAACTCAAAGCAACACAGTTGTAATGCCTAATTAGCATGAAAATAGATATAAGGGAACCAAGAATATAAACAGTTTTATATTGCAATGTTTTAACAAGATCTTCACAAATGATCATGAAAAATTTCCAAGGAGTAGATTGTGCATCAGGAAAGTGAAAGTATGAGAGAATATTTTCTCACAGATCTGGGTTTTTCTAGTCAGTTGAAGTGACGTTTGTAGATGTCGTGACTTTTCACAATGAGAAGAGATAAAATACTATTTTTTTTACACATATTTTCAGAAAAGTCTGGTCAAACTGGTAGATCATGCAGTGTGGCAGCAGATGGGATTTACTTTGTATAAATAGGCAGGGTGGTGTGTGCTCATAATGTAAACTTATCTTCAGCTCAGCATATATTTGTTGAAAGAAAAATGTCACCATGGAGAGCTCAAGGAGTGTAATAGTCCTTATTGTGATTGAGGTCTAATAATAGTAATGATATGAGAAATATATTAGAAACTTTGTTAAATATGCCTGTTTAACTGACAGAGAGTTGGTAATGAATAAAATATGTTAAATTTCCATTAAAATAAATCAATTCGTGATCCTTTGCTTAGTTACACTCAGAGTGGTGTTAAAAAAGACTGAAGCCAGGAGCTTTAGCCTTGTGTTTTGCATATGTATTTCACC
>WAAE01024589.1:0-12525 GCA_013400495.1 Nicator chloris
GGGAAAATATTAATACTTAATAAGAATTTCATTTTCACATTATAACAAATGGAGCAGAGCAATTTGACTTGGAGAAAATGTATAATTTGTATTTTGCTTCAGTTTTTAAAAATAGAAAAATTAAATTTAGAAATATAGATGAAAGTATTTCAGTTTGAGTTGACAAATATTTTTAATTTTAATCCAAAACTATTATTTTATTTCCAATTTGCTAAAGAAAATAAATAAGCATTTGTTTAAAAAAAATTTTTTACTCTGTGCTTTTATGTCAGTGAATGAACTAAAAAAAGGTTTTAAACTAGCTCTAGATTCCTTTCCTAATAGAAAGGAAAATATCACACTGAACCTGGAAAAGCTGAAAGTATTTTTAAACCAGTACATGTTTTTTTTAACATTTCAGTTTTGTAAATATTTTTTAAATGTTATTGAATGAATAATTAATAATTGTTTCTTTTTTGTGTTTTTGTTTGTTTGCACTTTTTTCCCCAAGGAAATATCTAGTGGCTTATTTCAATCTGTTTTGTTTATTACCAAGAAAAAAAAAACAGCTCCTTAATTTTGTAGTTTGTCTTAATTTTTGGGCAAAACAAAAGTATATAGCAGCCATAAATATAATTAATTACAGTTGAGTATAATTGACTGCATTTTTGCAGTAGAAACCTGTATCTAGATTTGGTTCCTATCCTTTAAAAGGAAATAGATGAGCTAAGGGGAAGACAAAGAGAAATAAGTCTTACTAAACTCCTGTTTTTAGACTAAGAGATGTTAATCTGAGCAGCCCAAATTTATATTTTTCTCATAACCAAATGAATCCAGATTTCCCAAATCCCAATTCCATACTTAGTTCATAACGTCTTTCTTACACTGCTTGAATCCTGTAATTTTTAAGATATTTTTCACAAGGATATTTTTTATATAAGTTCTGAAACTTTTGTCAAATAAAGAAAAAATAAGGAAAATGTTGATATTGCTACATTTTTTGGGGGGATAAAAAACAAACCTGGCTTTAATCCTTAATGAATGACTTGTATCTTTGCTTAAGGGTTGCTGTTGCTGTGGTTGTTACTTATTAACGTTAAAGCTTTTTATAACTTAAGATACAAATGTACTTTGAAAAGCAACCCTTTTTAACTGCTAAAAAGATATGGATGGGGGAAAGGGCTTGTCACCAGCTTGGCAGAACTTTTTTATGTGAGATCAACGTTATAACACATTCAGTTTTTTCTTCTCAGTTGCTTTCCATTCTCCCTCTATATGCACGTATGTACGTGTGTATCTCTGTACGTCTCCTGCAGTACACATCTGGGAAACAGGAGGGTGTTAAGTGAAAATGCTTTCACTCTGTGAAAGACCAGCCCTCAAGCTGTCACCCTCCCAGAATAACAAGACACATTTCACCTGTCCAGGAAGGAAATGTACCACATGCCAGCATCTCAGAAGTGGACGACACACGTATTCAACTACTGGGAAACAAGGATGTCCCTACTGGTCTCAGCATCTGAAATGTTCTAATTTCCTCT
Source organism: Nicator chloris (assembly GCA_013400495.1). NCBI lineage: Eukaryota > Metazoa > Chordata > Aves > Passeriformes > Pycnonotidae > Nicator > Nicator chloris. The sequence continues at coordinate 1,521 of WAAE01024589.1, forward strand.
GTATTATTAATATTTGTAATTAATTATGAGTTTGAATTCAGTTCTATTCACTGACAAGATGGTCATATGTGACTGCAGGGCTCTGCCTGAATAGTCTCCAAATCACCACCTATAGGGCTGAAATCTTGAATGCTGTGACATACAAATATGCTATGGGGCAGATGCAGGTGCTTTTCTGCTCCATCTTCTGTTGCATGCACATTTGGATTCCTTGTCAATATCAGTTGGAGCCTGCAATGCAAAGTCTAAGTAGCCTCCAGTCAGTGATTATATCCTACTTTCTCCTTTTGTTTTGCTTAATGGAAAAAGCATATTTTCTACAAAGGCTTTAGTAGACCATGCCATCATCTGCAAGTGTCCCAGATACAGGAGGTTATCCTTTTTTTTTTTTTTTTCCTAGCACGAAAATAATTTTGATAATGGGAAAAACTGGAACTTCTTTTATACAAATCACAAATAGATCAATACCCCCCAAAACAAAAACCCCCGAAAATAAAGCCAGTCTAAAATGATCAAGTTTTTTCCTGGGACAGATACATTTCTTACCCTGTGAAGGAGTTCTAGCTGCAAATAAGGGCAACTTAGTGGAACATAAGGACTTATTAAAAATAAAGCCAGTGTACAGTCTGCTACTAATAGAGTGCATTACATTGTTACCTCATAAAATCAAGTCTGCATGCATGATTAACAGTTTAAACTTTGATTCTACTCAATTTCTCTCTCTCCATGTTTCCCCGTGAACAGATAATGTAATTGATGCTTTGCCCCCAGGCTTCGAATGCCCCAACTGTCTCAGTGGAATGCCAGACATGTTTAAATCCATGTTATTGGCTCTTTGCAACTTGTGGACTTGTAAAATATGTATTGAGGCTAGAACTGACAGAAGTGCAGCAGCTGATTGTAAGTTAGTTGTGCCAGAAAATTGCGGTATTATCTGTTCCAATGGAAGTAGTAATGAAAAGCAATCTTGTTAACTAAATATGAGTTAAGTAACAAGATTAGAGTTTAATTTAAAAATTAAAGCAAGTCAAAATTCGTTTATTGTTCTGTTGGTTTCCTTACACAATCTGAATAATTATTTTCATAGGTATTTTTAGATAATGGACTAATATAAGCTGTTGTTACTATCTTGGATAAAGAGCAATAAAATAAGTGAGGTGTGGGGATAAAAAAAGGACTTTAGTCTCCAGTCAAATTTTCTTGTGCCAATAAACTACAGATGCAGAATTCCATTTAATTGTAAAATAATGGAACCAGAATCACACATTTGCTGCCTCTGTGGATTGCCTGCACAGCTACCATTCAGCCTGATGGGTCTCAACTCTTATCTGAACATGAGCCACAATCCCGTTTACACTTGTGGGCCACATCTACCATCAGTGCAAATAACCAGGTTATTCTGCCTGGGTCATGAGTAGAAAGGTTCATGTTGTTTCTGAAGTATGACCCATCACATAAATGTCCTTTAAGAATGGAGATCTATGATATTAGAACTGGGCGTCATGCTAATAGACTGTTTCCCCTGAAGCTTTCAGATAAAAAAAATCAGTAATAAGGAGATTGTGAAAAATAATGGATTGATGGGTTCACTAAGATAGGCAATGATGTGCTAATTTGAAAACCCATATGAAATTTGTTGTAAGCCAATGAAAACTATTACTGATTTCCTGTCTCTTTGGCATCGGAAAACTATACCAAGGGTGTAATTCTCAAGATCAGTGAAAGGCATTTTAGAATAGAGAGGCAACAGACTGTGAATTTCAGGAATATCTGAAGTTCAGGAAAAACTGACTGCCTGAATGAAGCTGATCATGAAGGCTCTGACATTTCAAGAGTTCCATACATATTATGCGCAGTACTGCCATTTTTCAAAGAACTATCTGTGTAACAGTGTGGGCTGTTTTTTATTTGTTTGGTTCTTTATTTAAAGCAGATTCCGTAGTTTTATTGTTGCAACTTAACAACACTGTGCAGACTCTAGATTGTTTCTTGAGTTAAAGACTCTGTTCTTTTTGATGGCAATAATGGTGAAATGTTACACAGAAATGAATACTACGCACCAGATAAAAAATCATGATACATTGCATGCTTTGTCTTTCCAACAACTTTGGTTTTGATGATCAATATTATGATTTATAAATTCATTTTTACAGAGGTAAAGTTGCAAAGAATATTTAAAATGAATATGCGTTAAGAAAAGTTTCACTTGAGTTACAAGAATACATTATAGAAAATAGAGGTTTAGTTTGTTGAACATTGGGCAAGAAGAAGGAGCCTAAAAACATGACAGCTGGATGAAGTCTAACATTTTCAAACTTCATTTTGTCAGAAAAACTTAAGCCCACAGTTTAACTGCACCTGGTTGATTAAAATACTGAACCATCCTTGTAAAAACAGGAAAAATATTCCTCAGTCTGAAAGAGCATAATACCAGGGGTGCAACTTATTTCAGGATAAAATTTTCCAGAATGTTTTTGCCCTCTCTGATATGTATCATCTGAATAAATAGAAAAGTTGTTCAAATATTAGGCTCCAGAAGAATTTGTACTGCCAATGAAATATGGTACAAAATTAAGGAAAGAATAATGGTGGTGAAAAACTGAAGGTTTTTTTAAAAATAATTTGAAATGAAATTACCTTGTGCTTTTCATTTCATTTTCATTTCCTCTTTTTCTTAATAGAACAAAATGTGGAGCATTTGAAGCTCCTGCTATCAAGTTGTTGAGTTTCACACTAGAGGGAACTTGAAGAAGGTGATGGGGAGGGTTTGAAAGGAAACACCTTTCAACATGAGTGAATGGGGATCAAATCACTTCAGTGCTGTTCTGTGATTGTACAGTGAAATTCAATATCAGCTAGCAACTACACCATTATTTAAAGCAGGAAAACATAAATATGTCTTATTACAACTGCAGATAGGTTTGTTAGACTTCATTTGAAATAGGGCATCCAATTTTGAGTGCCATAATGTGAAAGATGTTGATCAGCTAGTATGATTTCAGGGGAGTCCATTGGGGTGGAGTAGTTGCCTTGTGAGGAGAGGCATGGGGAGCTGGGCTTGATCAGCCTGGAGCAGAGATGGCCTTGCGGGGACCTTACAGCAGCTCCCAGTGCTGGTGGGGAGGTCACTGAGGAGGTAGGCACTTCTCCACAGTGGTGCAACAAGTCACTCAAAAATTATTAAACTGATGAAACATCAAAACATAAAATAATGTGTCTAGGCATCCTAAATAAAAAAAAAAGAAGAATGAAGAATAATCTGAAAGTGTTCTGACATGTAGTTCTCATCTGAGGCTTTGTCCAAATCCTCTCTCTATCTCTGTCTGCTTCTTAAAACATGTCTTTCTAAGTGCCTAAGTATTTTTCTCAGATTCCCAGTCCTTCTTTATCTTTATCTTGGTTGATAGGGTCAGCAAACATAATGGTCCCCCTGTTATCCAGAAGGAGACAGTCAGAGAACTGCTGAGATGCTTGGATATTCATAAATCTATGGGCCCAGATGGGATCCATTCCAGGGTGATGAGGCAGCTGGCAGATGAGCTTGCAAAGCCACTCTCCATCATTTACCAACAGTCCTGGCTCACAGGTGAGGTTCCAGATGACTGGAAGCTGGCCAATTGACACCCATTTACAAAAAGGGTAGGAAGGAGGATCCTGGTAACTACAGGCCAGTTAGCCTGACCTCAGTACCTGGCAAGGTAATGGAACAGCTTGTACTGAGTGTCATCACACAGAATTTACACGATGGCCAGGGAATCAGACCCAGCCAGTGTGGGTTTAGGAGGGGTAGGTCATGTTTGACCAATTTGGTCTCCTATTATGACTAGGTGACCTGCCTGGTGGATGCAGGAAGGGCTGTGGATGTTGTTTATTTGGACTTCAGCAAGGCTTTTGATGCTGTCTCCCACAGCACACTCCTGGAAAAGCTGGCAGCCCGTGGCTTGGACATAAACACTCTGTGCTGGGTTAGGAACTGCCTGCATGGCCGGGCCCAGAGAGTGGTGGTGAATGGTGCTGCATCCAGCTGGCAGCCAGGCACCTGTGGTGTCCCTCAGGGGTCTGCGCTGGGGCCAGCTCTGTTCAATATCTTTATTGATGACATGGATGAGGGGATTGAGTCTTTCATTAGTAAATTTGCAGACACTAAGCTGGGAGCGTGTGTCGATCTGTTGGAAGGTAGGAGGGCTCTGCAGAGAGACCTGGAATGGTTGGACAGATGGGCAGAGTCCAGTAAGATGATGTTTAATAAGTCCAAGTGCTGAGTCCTGCATTTTGGCCACAATAACCCGCTGCAATGTTATAGGCTGGGGACAGTGTGGCTGGACAGTGCCCAGGCAGAAAGGGACCTGCAGGTGCTGGTGACAGCAGCTGAACATGAGCCAGCAATGTGCCCTGGTGGCCAAGAAGGCCAATGGCATCCTGNGACCTTATTGCTCTCTACAACTTCCTGAAGGGTGGTTGTAGTCAGCTGGATGTAGTCAGGGGTTGGTCTCTTTCTCAAGGCAGCAACGGACAGAATGAGAGGACACAGTATTAAGCTGTGTCAAGTGAAACATAGGTTGGATATCAGGAAAAAGTTATTTACAGAAAGGGTGATAAAGTACTGGAATGGTCTGCCCGGGGAGGTGGTGGAGTCACCATTCCTGGATGTGTTTAAAAAAAGACTGGATATGGCACTTGGTGCCATGGTTTAGTTGAGGTGTTAGGGCATGGGTTGGACTCGATGATCTTGAAGGTCTCTTCCAACCTAGACATTCTGTGAATTCTTTATATTCCTTCATTCTGCCCAAGTTATTGTCAATGATTCCAAACCTTATGATTCCATTGTAACTTTCAAGAGACCCAAATAGGATATTTTGTTTTTCTGGTCTCCCACAGTATCATCCTAATTAGAAATACAATGAAATTTATTAAAATGTAGTAACTGTTCACAGTAGAGTGTGCAAGACAAAGAAACACTTAGAATACAAGGTATTTTGAATTAAACACCTTTTTATTACTTTTCTACCTTGCTGAAAAAAATTCCATGTGCTGTCAGTGAGAGAAGTTGTGAAAAATTTGGGGAAAGAGGAGGAGTTGTTTGAAGAGACTGCAAAACAGCCCCATTTAAGAGCAGCAGCAGTTTATCAGAGGGAAGACAGCATTGGCTTAAGCGCAAGATAAAAAGTAAGGTAGTTCAGATGGAGTAGAAGAGCAGGGAATAGTTTTATTTGAGATTTCTGTAAGTTAAACAATATTCCTGTAATTAAAACAAACTGGCTCTGCACTACAAATATCGCCTTGGAACACTGATTACTGGACACACAGATGTTTACCAGTGAAAGGAGATTAGGTCTATTATTTTATTAAAGCAGTTCTTGTTTCTGATAGTGCTGTAAAAATAACTTTTTTAACCTTTCCTTACCTGCTTCATTGGTTCTGATCACTCGTGATGGTGCACTTGGGTCTCCAGTCCCAATTTTATTGGTTGCTACTACTCTGAACTCATACTCCACCCAAGGGTTCAGCTCCACAGCCATAGCAGACTCCATGTCACCACTTATCAGATCTGGAACTGCAGACAGTAAAGAAATGTGTAGGTCACTCAGAAATCTGAAGCTGACATGCAGCATCTCAAGAGAAAGCAGATTTGTGGTACAACATGATCATTAGAAATGATCGACATCAAGGATCTAGCATGTCAGAAATTGCAGCTAGACTTTTGGCACTGTAGTGTTCCTGAAAAGACACAGATCGAAGGATTTAGGGGAGAGCTTTCTGCTTATTTACAGATGCATCGTGGCAGGTGTCTTTGTGCTGTCCTTTCAGAGCTGTTGCTAAGTAACACAAAAAGGAATTAAAAAAAAGAAAAAAAAGCAGTGATTTTAATTTGTCATTGTTTTCTTATGAGTATCTGTTCCTGTAGTTGCCAGTGATTATTACTGTTATGATCAGGAGTTTTGAACAATCTACTTGTGGTGTTTGAAAGTTTTTCTCACCTGTTTTTACGGTCTGCCAGCCAAGAGAAAATGGACTGCGTGCTTGCAGGTTGTAGAGGGAGATAGGGCTGTGATTGTCTGCCCCAGGACTCCAGGAGAGTGTTGCTGTTGTGTCTGTAATTTCCTCCACTATTACAACCCCTGGGGGACCAGGAGGACCTAGAAATAAAGTGGAATGATCAAACAGACTACACCATCGTTGTGGATGTGCAGCATTAATACAGGAGATGCATTCTGTAGGGACCCACTGGAGTTCAATATCCATGGAATAGGAGAGCTAAGATACACAGCACGACATCATGGAGATACCTCATTTCCACGATTTCTGATAGTGAGCTGTGATTGTTGCTGTTCTTTACACGCTGCGTGAGTGAACATCAATTAGCTTCTCAGAGTGACAGAAGAAGAACTAAAAATAGAAACAGATTAAAAAACACCCCCCAAACTCCATTATAATTGTTCTGAACCTTACAGTAGAGGAAAAAAGAAGGAATTTTAAGAAGCATCCAGGCTAGACTGAACAGTCACAATCATCTCTTCTCTTTCTGTGAGACTTGTCAGCAGGAAAGACAGACAGTAAAAAAAATGAAGCACAAGAGGAGGTTCCTCATGAAGAACAATAATATTACTAATACCTGAATCAAGAATACAGTATTCATCCTTTTTCTGAAATTCACTCACTCAGGAAAGTCACCTGGATTCCTGCTGGAAGTCCATTGACTGTTTGATTGAAAACTACTAAAATGAAAATAAAAACTCAACCTCAAATATTTTAAAAGCTGGAAATTACTTTGGAGCCAATAAAACCCAACAAAAATCACACAAAAACCTCTTAATTTGAAAAATAAAGGATTATTTTTTCCATTGAGCTGCTCTAAATGAGAATATGCTAATCACCATTTGTATAGGCCATGTGACTGCTGCAATAAGTGAGGTCTCTGGTAACAAACACGACTTTGCAAAGAAAAATGTGCTGTAACATCCCACTCTCATCCATAATTTTCTTATTTAATTCTTATTGGTGATTGATATAACTGGTGTTTGAAAACATTGTCCATTTACACTTGCTGAACTAAATTGGAGGGAAGTTTGTCTTGGTTCAGGATCCTCCTCCGTGGTTATTTTTAACCAAGTGTTTTGGGGAAAATGTGTGTCTTTTTCATATGTAAATGCAAAACAAACCTCTTTCTTGAGGTTTCTTACACTTAAAAGCTTATATAAGTCCTAGAGGTCAGAACTTGATACTTCCATAAAATATTCGTATTATTAATAGCTATCATTATTAAGGAAAAATATATATTTTTGTCATCCAAGGCCCTTCTAATAATTTTCCATCTTCTTGCTGTTGGAGGCGGATGTTTTGCTTCTACTCCTACAGAGATGGAGGACTGTGAAATCAGAAATGCACTAACAGACACTTTCTCCCAAAATGGAACTGCAGGAAGAGAACAAACTTCATTAATAGAAAGCCGTTGCTGGTACACTTTTGAGGGAGCACAATGCTGTTTGAACATATCATGAGCTGCAGCACAGCAGAGTAGGACCTTTGAAAACCTCCATTCCTCTGAGCTCTGGTGAGTGGTGTGGTCCCACTTGCTGAAATGTCAGAGCTAAGCACCTGCAGATCAAAGTGGCAAACACATGAACCTGGTGCCTCCCTTTGAAGAAGTTGCAGTCAGTATTTCTGCACTACAAAGTTCAGTAGTTTTATATTTTAGTGCTATTTCATGCAATCAAATTTTTTACTGGCTGGGTTTCTTAGTCCAAGAGTAAAAACAAATTTATTTGAACATCAAAGGCTAAAAAACCACATTATTGAAGAATTTGTATATACTGTGATTTTTTTTGTCATTTACAGCTGCAAGCAGCTTTATGTTTCCTCTGATATGCCTTCAACTAAAACATGGTTACATGAACTGTGACAGCAGTAGGATCAGAATTTTGTAATAGTTGGACTCAAAATCTTCAGTGAAAGAAACATCTAATCCTATAAATGAGAGAACAAATTGTGTTATTCTTGCCTCTATTTGCTTGGCAATGATCTACAAGTAACTAATTGACAACAAAATGTTGGAAATATATGGCATTTAGAAATAATAGCGACAAGAAAGAGAAACAAATGCTTGAAATTTAGGATATTCAATTCAGTAAATTTTAGTACTGTGGGTGTATGATGGAAGAATATTGTCTTCGCAAGACACTGCAGCCTTCTCAGGAGCTCAGGGTATGGCTCTGGGCCATAGGAACAACAAGGAACAAGGTTTTCCGCTTCCATGAGCAATGAACATCTTCATTGCTGGGAATGTCTCCTCTTCCCTTCCTCTGCCTGCTCACCAGGCTTGACTTTGCTGCTGTCAGTGCCTTTGATCATTGCAAACAATGACTGGAATGAGATGGTGCCACCCGTTGGACACCTTACAGCTCTTGGCCTTCCTGAGTCCCATCTCATTTGCAGTGGAAATGTCTTGCTTTTCTTCCTTGGAGAAAACACTGCAGAAAGTTGTGTTCTTTGCACTCCTGCCTTCCTGCCGAGTGTTTGCTACTCTTTGCTGGGAAGCACCGGGTCAGATCTTTGTCTCAGAAGAGAAAGTCCTGGGGCTAATTTAATAAAATAGGGTGATTCTTCAATCTCCATCCTCTAGTGTTTCAGGCTGTCTGTTGATGCGGGAAAATATTAGTGAAATTTTTATTTGTAGCCATGAGGGAAAATTTAGAGGAAAGCTGGGATTTTGATACAATCATATGCTTTTACAGGTTGGAGCCCTAGGCCCAGAGTTATATAATGGTCCCAAGCAGAAACAAAATTAAAGGGAAATATTTTAGTACATTTCCTTTATAACAATATTTCTCCCATGCACTCTGAATATTGCTAAAGAGTTTCTAGCTACTATATTATAACAAAAATATATACACATTGCTTATATTAAAGGGCGTAAAATAATGTTTATGCAGACATCTCCTGCTAAATTCTCAATATATTTTGTTGTCAGAGTTCTCTCATGTTTTTTAAATGTTTTAAATGTATTCCTAGGCATGACAATGTGTCATTATACTTTCAGAGATGTGTGCTCTTACACAGTCTGCAGGGTGGCTGCTAAAAAGCATTTCAATTTCCAACAGCAAGCATTCTTGAAAGTGGATTAATAAAGGACAAAGGCCTCAGTGATGACAAATGTATGACAGCCAGGACGTGAGTGCTATGCAGATGTCACTCATTTTTGTAGAAATCTCATTAAATTTGATGCTTGGATGTAATCATTCATGGTGTCAGTCAGATGGCTAATGCAGAAAGGCTTTTCTCCCAAGGCCTGTGTTATTGCTCAGGATCTCTAAAACAATTTTGTGCTGAGAATAGCCAATTGAGGAAAAAATCCATGGTCTGTTCAAATGCTTATCTGGAAACTAGACAGAAAATGACTGGTCATAAATGCACTATAGTGCAGTCGACCTTCATGAAGAAGACATTTGGGGCTGTGATAGGCTCTTACACAACTCTAGGAGCCCTGGGAACCCACTGTCAAGGATATTAGTCAGTTATCTCCTTTCAGAGTAATTCCATAGATTGATACTTCATTTCAGGACGTGCATGACTGCATTTTGGCAAATTTGTTTTATGTATCTTTTTACTGTTGGAATGATCACCCTGAGAGGTCATTAGATTGCTTGCCATGATACAATGTTAATGTGAGAGTTCTTGAAAAACAATTACCAATAATAGCTGTAGTCATTCAGTGAGGTAGTGCCCTTTCCTGTGAATCCCAGAATACACACTGCTTCACTTCATTGTTGCCTGACCCGGAGAATTCTTACTTTTACCAAGCAGCTAAGAAGCTTGATATGTAGCAGTTCACAAACACAGATTTCCTGACCTGAAGATTTTCACTTTTTGAATGACAAGGTGCACTGGCTTGTCCTCAAGAAGGTGAGAGATCAAGAAAAAGAGGATAAGAAAGAAGCAGTAACTACAGAATGGTGGGAAAAGCACACAAAACTGCTGCATAAAACAGGAACTTGACTCTTGCAGCATAAATCCCATTCTCTGTACACAGCTATGACAGACGATGTGTTTGCACAGGGTGGAGAAGAGGATGGAGAGAAATTTGGATGTACCATAGAGGCTAGAGACATTCTGGTTTTAGTGGATACATCCATAACACCAGTCCCTCCATGTGTGGTTTCTGTAAGGTACATAAGGTCTGTGGGCAGATGGAAAGGTTATAACCCAGCCAGTGTCAGGATAGACAGGAAGGTTAGGCTTAGGGTTGGAATGTAAGAGAGAAGACATTGATTGAGTATTTCAGCCTGAATAGTCTCAACTCATTTCAAGGATGAGGGTCAAGATAAATCCCTGGTGTCCTGCCTGAGAAGTCCTTTAGTGGTCCCTATGACATGCTGTGCCCCTTTGCCCTGATGACTTTTCTGCCTTGTGCAAATCTAAAAATAGTGAATTTGGGTAAGGCAACCTTGATACCTGCTGATTTTTGTGAGCTCAGATTCCAGACTGCAGTCCAGAATATCTAAGCTGGATTTTTGTGTAGTGGTAGTTGTTGACACAAATGTATGGACAGCACGGAACACTTGAATTTCATCGAAGGTGTAAAAGCACTACTAGCCTAGGAACTGATCATGGATGACATTGTTAGCAGGTCCAAAATAGATTAAGAGACTGAGTTTTGGATGTGTCTCTTTGGCATGACCTGATGATAACCTTTATTGCTGCAGGGCATCCCTTGCCAGCTGCCCCAACCCTGGTCCAAGCTGTTTCCTTCACTCTCTGCAGCCTTACTGTGGGCATCAGCACTCCCAGGACTACATGTGTCTCTTTCAGGCATGGAGCTAATAAATATCATCACATCTGATCTCTAATTGGTATTGGTTTCTAGACACGTTTTGACTGAAGTAAGTTCATACGTATAAGTTGATGCTTGTAAAAAAGCTTCTTAGAACAAGGAATCATTTTTAAACTCTTGAAAAAAAATATTTTAAAGATATTAATCTATTTCCCTTTCATATAATTAAAAATATTT
>WAAE01024590.1:5596-37393 GCA_013400495.1 Nicator chloris
AAAAAAAAAAAAAAAAAAAAAAAAAGAAAAGCTGGCAGAATTTAGCCATTTGGTTCCCATTTTATAGCTGGTAGGACAAAGGCTCGGATAAGAGAACAGACACTTCTTTTTATTTTTTTCTTCTTTTTTTCCTTTTTTTTTCTTTTTTCTTTTCTTCTTTTTTTGTATAACCAATCTCTTATATGTAACCTGAAGAAAAGCAGCACTATTCAATTCCTGTGACCTAGATGGTTTCCTGTAGTCAGTGCTGGTGCTGAGCAGATTCTGTATTCATGAACTTAACAGATAACTCTGTCATTAGATAACATTCAGTTTTGACAACATCCCAGTGTTCCTGGGGGACACCAGATTTTTAATACCTTTCAACAGGAAAGTGTAACGTTATTTTGAGATACTTTCTGCCCACAGAAACGAAAAAATTTAGCAGAATTTCACAAAATTTAGAAGCTGCTGACAACTGTCCTAAAATGTGGGTGTCTGGCAGTGCCAGATTAAGCTGTCAGTCCCATTTCCTGCAAGTGCAGAACTTGCTTGAAGCCGTGAGGGTAGCTTAATTTCCCTTTTTTTTTTTTTTTTTTTTTTTTAAATCGTTATTGGAAGTAAAAGAAATACTAGAAAAGGAGAAAAAATCAAGAGTGTGATCAAAAAGTTGATCACTTTTATCACAATCTTGCTAGACCCTTTCTGGGTAATTTGTGTTTTAAAAAACTTGCTGCCTGTTGTGAAATCCATGGTTGCTAGGAAGGAAAGAATAGAAAGGTTTTTATTTACAAGCTTCCAGTCATTATCTCTTCAAATTACTTCAGCTGCTAGAACTGAACTTTGATGACTCATGTCAGACCCTTCAACTTACGTTGACATCTGAACTTAAGGTGTTTCTTTTAAAAGCAATTTTCCTTAATATTCTTTCCCCAAGGGCACAAATTTACATAAATTAACAATTACTGAGAATGGTTTCATACACAACTGTATTCTTGCATTCAGTAACAGTATTATGCCTACTCCTTGTTGGTAAAGCATAATTTAATTGAGCAGTCTTTTAAGCAATATATTTAATGAATAGTTAAAAATAAGCACCAAGCTCCAAACCATTGTGCAAAGTCCCTAACGATCAACAATAGCTGTTAAGTAAATGAAGGTGTGTTTGTTGCCAGGATGCGAGTTGGAAAACAAAACCAGGCAGTGCTCTGAAAAATTGTACAAAATTATTTGGGTTTAAATTCTTTGTGATCAAATGAATATAAGAATCCTTTTAGCCTATCTTTTAATTGTCTAAGTCTTTTGGCTTGCTAAAATGATAGATTCTGAAGTGTTGATATTTTCTATTGTAAACAAATTCCTTGCCTTATATTAAAAAATACTGATCAGTGTAGGGAAAAAGAAAAAGGGATTACCCATACAGAATAGAGCTGATCATCTTTAACTTTCAAATTTTTTTCTGTTTCAGACCACATCAACATTGTTTAATGGATGGTCAAACTGCCTTACAGGCAGTTAAAATCTGCTGTTAATTGAGCTTTTTAAAAGAGACTCTTTTCCAAGAATTGCTGAGATACACTTTAGGTTGAAAAACATGCACTAAGTGTTTTCCTGGTAAGTATATTTTGAGCTAGAATGTGATGTATGTCCTGTTGCATAATGGTTGTATTGAACTATTCTGGCTGAGTGTTTCCGAGAAAATGGTGTTCCTCTGTAATCGACTGCCTGGGTTTTCTTGCAGTGAGAAATGATTCAAAAGTTTTACTGTGTTACACACCTTTGGATACTGCGGCTAATTCAGGCACAAGCCTGGAAGCCTGAGAGGCTTACAAAGGGCACAAAGGAGGGGCAGAATCAAAGACTCGGATCTGAAGCTCAGCCAGGAGGGAGCTGAAGTTGTGTCAGGGTCTGTGGTCAGAGGAAAGTCACGGGAAGAAAGGAGTAAGTATGGAGAGCAGAGAACTGTTTGTGTAGAAGGTTGAGCTGCAAGGGCAAGAATAAGTTTAAATTAAGAAAGTAAATCAATAACTGAAAAAGAATAAAGATGGCATGGATTAGGCAAAATTGGCGTTTTAAAAGTTGTCAAATTAATTGTGATGAGGGGATTAGGATGAAAAATGCTCAATAAAAGGTGTACTTACCTTCCCTTAAGGCACAAAAGACAGTAGGAAGATAAGCTTGTCAAAGTTAACAGAACTAAAAAAAAACCCAAACCTGGCATCAGTGTATGAGGAATGAGTGTATACAGAACATATGAAGATACTAGATGAATGTGGTCAGCCTGAGAAATGGAAGGAGTCACAGCAATCAGTGCAATCTGGATTGAACTAGTGATTTAATTCAGTGCTTTACAAAAACTTAACAGAAAACTTAATTAAAACACCTCAGAAAAGAGCAGTATTAAATGAAAAGAAATTGTCTTCATATCTGTGAAGAAATGATGGTGATGGGAGGGGGAGCTGGTTGGATGAGAGTGCATGTGAATATGTGGGTGTGTGAAAAACATTCTCTTCCAAAAGACTGTTATGCCAAGCCAAACTTCAGCTCTTTGTTAGTGATTGATCCAGAAGATGGAGTAATCTTTTAACAAGTATTTTACTGGCAAAATTCCTTGTGTACATTTAACTTCCAGTTAAATTTTTAAACCCAGAAAACATTTGCTAATACATTTGAGAAAAATCAATCTCCTAACTAAGACAGTAATTACTCACAAAGGAGAAATGAGACACCACATCAACTGCAAGAGAAGAAATAGAAGAAAGATACTTAGGTATTAGGTTGCTACTAAACTAGTCAGTTAAAACATATGAAGAAAAGTGGAAACCAATCCAGTGTAGCCTTAGATGATATGTTAATGTATTTTCCCAGTTTGGAGTTTAATGCCTTTGATTTTTCATGACCATCAAATTTTTGTGTTGAGATTTCTTTCTTGATCCCATTTAGCTACAGCAAAATAGCTATTGAAAAGGAGAGCTGATAAACACTCCCAAATTGGTCACAGGGCATAGACATGAACAAAACCCTGAGAAGTCTTGACTCTTGAGAAAATATTATGATGTGAAACATCTATAAATAAGAATTTCAGGTGAAATGTTAATATGTCAAAGAGTTCAAAGATGCAAGGGGCAGAGATGTCCACTCCCTATGATTTCCACCTGGCTGCATAGTGTGGGATGGAGGAAGAGTTGCTACTTAGGCCATTGCATCATGAAACTTGGAAAAAACTGTAAGGGGAAAGGAAAGTGAGAAAGCTGCCTCAGCGTGTATTTAAAATGTGATGTTGTGTCACTACTAATATTGATCTTTTCATAAACTCATAGCAAAGAACTCTGAATAAGACAGGGAAATATTCTACAGTAAATAATGTAGAATATTTTGAAGAACAGAGCAACATAAGTATTTGAAAGTAACACATGGCAACAGAAGAGTGTAAATAGCACAGTTGATCTTAATTGCCATGAAACTTGAGTACTTTGAGGGAGTATTTTCAAGATAAAAACATTTGTTGTGTAGCTAAAATGCAGTGAACGCTAGCAGATATGTTAAAATTGTGTTGGGGATTAGGCATTGGTTTAGCAAGTGTTTAATTTGAAACCATGTAAACAAGTTGGATATTGAGTCAAATATAATGGGAAGCTGTGGGAAGTGTTTATTTTTCTTTCTGTGCATTTGGGGATTTCTGTGCACAAGCTAACTCATATAAAGCCACAGAATGGGTTAGATATGAATCCCTTGTGAAAGAGATCACTGTGGTTTCAAAGAGAAAACAATATGAACAACAGGAATTCTGTGAAATTATTCTGCAGTGCTAATAAGAAGTAAAAGAAATAAGGCCCGAGTCCATTTAAAAAGATGCTATTCAGTAGCAGAAACTTGCAGAGCTCATGGAAACTAGTGGAAAAATTATTGACTTTTATAGGCCTGAAATTAGTTGAGCCACCTATCTGAAGTAATTCTTGAACTAGTTCAAAAGCAGAATGCCATATGATTTTTACTCTCCTTGTTAAGAGAATAATCTCTGCATAACAAACATGGAACTGAGGTATATGAGGAATCAAGGGACCAATTATGCCAAAGACATCTTCTTTTCACAGCCATTGACACTGATGATTAAGATTCTGAGAAATCTTGTCCAAAAAGTATTTCTATCCTTCAAGACTCTCTGAACAAAGAAGGATCAAGTAGCATGAGGAAGCAGTGAAAATTATTTTTAATGTCCAAAAAAGCTTAGTTGAAAAGTGGAAGATCATTGCATCATTTAAGCATGTGACACTAGCTCAGGAGCTAGAGGGGCTTACCAACAGAGGCCTAAACTAGCTTGGAAGGGGGAAAGGGGCAATCCCAGGCTCGCCAGTGATGAGCAATGGGAGCAATGGGGTGGTGTGCCAAATCCTGAGGAAATGAGCACTAATGGGAACCCTCAATTTGCTTCACCATGTTTTGGCTATGAAGTACTATGTGTGGAAATATTTCTACATTTATGCATGCAAGAGAAAAACAAAGAAAAAGAGCTTAAGGCTTTGGCCCACTCTCAGAGATCTGACATAAGTAAAACCTGGTGGGATGAGTCCTGTGACTGGAGTGGCCTGATGGATGGTTACAAGCTCTCCAGGAGGGACAGGCAGGGCAGAAAAGGCACTCTGTTATGGAAGGGGTCAAATATATGGAGCTCACAGGTGGCAATGGCACTCTTGGGAGCCTCTGGTTACAGGTGCAGACAAATAATCTGGATGTCATCAGATGAGTCTACTATAGACCTCCTGGCCAGGACAATGGCATTGATGAATTATTCTTTGAGGAAATAAAAAGATGCTTCCATGTTAAAGGCCCTTGTCCTTTTGGGTGAATTCAATTTGCCAGAAATCAACTAGGAGTGTCACACAGCTGGTACAACCTGAGACAAAAGGTTCTAGAAAAGCTGGATGATAATGTTATTTATGGAACAAGTCCTAAGGGAGCTGACTCAGAAAGATGCTGTCCTTGATTTGTTGCTTGTCAACAGGCTGGATTTGTGAACAAAGTGGGGATAGGGGCCATCTTGTCCACAGCAACCACAAAGAGGTTAAAATCTCTGTTGACATGAGGAAAAGTGCCACCAAAACCTCAGCTCTGGAAATGAGGAAAGCAGACTTCAGGCTGCTCAGGGAATTAATAAGTAAAACCCTCCTGGAAAGAAGTTTCTGCAGGTCCTGGGATCTGTCAGTGCTGGTCACTTTTTAAACATCACCTCCTTAGTGCACAGGAGCAGGAAAATCAAACAGACGAGGCAGAAGGCCACCTTGGCTGAGCAGGGATGTTCTCCTGGAAATAAGGCAATAAGGGAAGGTGTCAGCCCAGTGGAAGCAAGGTCAGGTGACATGGCAATAATGCAGTGATCCTGCTCACCACTGTAGGGAGAAAACTAATGCAGCCAAAGCTCAGATGGAGTTGAATGGCAAAAGGCAATGTAAAAATCATTAATGGACGAGGATGGTCACCTCACAAACAGGAGCATGGACAAGGCAGAGGTGTTTGACACATTCTTTGCCTTTTTCTTCAACATGGATGAAGGAGCAAGGGGGTCTCAGTGTCCTGAGCTGGAGGACCATGACTGTGAGAATGGTTAACTCCCAGCTGACCCTGAAAATGTGCAAGATCTGCTGCTCTGGCTGGATCCTCACAAGTTTGTGGGTTCTGATGGGATTAATCTACGAATCCTTGAAGACATTGCTGAACCTCTCTTGATGATTTTTGCATGGTTTTGGGAATCCAGAGAGGGCCCAGCTGACTGAAAGCTTGCAACCCAAACTTGTCCCAATTTTCAAGATGGACAAGAAAGAGGACCCTGTAAACTACAGTTCTGCCAGTCTCAGTCCAGTGCCCTGTAAAATCATGGAAAAAATCATCCTGGGAGGTATTGAAAGACAAAGAAGTCATCGGTCACAGCCAGTATGGCTTCATGAGAGGAAAGTCCTGCTCATCAAATCTTATTTCCTTTTCTGACAAGGTAATCCACCTAGCTGATGAAGGGAAGGCAGTTCATGCGCTCTTTCTGCATTTCAGTAAAGCTTTCTCTGCTGTCTCTCACAGTGTCCTGTTCTGCTCTACATTGTGATGGCCTCACCTGGAGTACTGCAGGAAGTTTTGGGTACCACATTATGAGCAAGACATTAAATTATTAGAGAATACCCAAAGGAGAGGCAGACACTGATCTCTTCTCTGCAGTGACCAATGACCAGTGACAGGACTGAGGGAATGCCCTGATGTTGTGTCATGGGAGGTTTAGGTTGGATATCAGGAAAAGGTTCTTCACCCAGGGGTTGGTTGGGCACTGGAAGAGGCTCCCCAGGCAGGTGGTCACAGCACCAAGCCTGACAGAGTTCGAGAGGTGTTTGGACAATGCTCTCAGGCACATGGTGTGACTCTTGGGGTGACCAGTGCAGGGCCAGGAGCTGGAATCGATGATCTTTGTGGGTCCCTTCCAACTCAGCTTATTCTCATATTCTGTGTTATTCTAGGAGACATCCACTAGCTCTGAGCAACCTGTTCCACTGTTCCATCACTAGATAGTCAAGTTGATATGGTGTAGCCCATAAAAACTTAGCATTTACTCAGCTTATACAGGCAAGATTCCTTGGGTGAAAATGTGTAAACAAAGCAAACTGTCAAACTGGGTTCTGAAAATCAAGTATTGTACAGCATTTGAACACCAAGTTTAGGATCCCAGAAAGAAGAAACTGGAGAAGGTCATCACTGAAGGATAGTAAGATTAAAATACTCAGTTATCTCAGTTTCTGGAGGAAAAATCTTCAGCAGAGAACATTTTGCAGTGCTATAAATTATATTTGTTAACACAAGCCAAGAGCCTACTTATCTGCCTAATATTTTCTTGTTCACTGCTCCAACTAATTTCCCTTTGGCAGTTATGAGAGAGTCTGCTAAAGGAGATACAGCATTAGAGGTTGAGTTCCTGCCATCCAAGGCACACAACAGATAAATAGATTTGCTGGACATAATTACATATGAGAAGTCAATTCTGATGGCATGGGGTGAATGATAGGTGGATATATTAATGACCTTGCTTGCTAATTTGCTGAGAATTTAGGTAATAATGCATATGAAGGAAAATATTTCAGTGTTCAAGGATATTAATATTAAACTGTGTTTTCATTTCCTGCTGGGTGAGAATATTTGAAGAAGCAGCACAGATGATCCAGCACTATTTAATTCCTTTTTTTTTTTGCATGAGATCTATGCCGTTGACACTGTTTCCTCAAAGAAAATCATTGAGAAGGGACTTGCCAGCTTCTCCAGCACCAATTTGAAAGTATACACAAGTGTTTTCTGTTAGCAAATGCAGAAAGAGATGGTAGAGAAAAAGGAGTAAGAAGAGTCTGTGAGCAGTCTGAAAGAGCTGCATCATGATATTAGCCAGCTCAGATGTGATATCAGCCTTTACCAGAGTTCTGAGAAGAAGCAGGCAGGAAGGGAATGTGGAGGATAAAGACTGTGTTTCAAAGTATCCTAAAGAAAATAAATTTTCCTGCATTCACTCCATGAGGCTTAAATAACCCCTAGTCTCTCTTTCTTCAAAAGAACTAGGTTTTATGTGACCAAAATATACTGATACCACTAACATGTTTATCATCGTGTAATGGCTTGGTTCTGACCCAAAATGAGCACCTCTTTTCCATAATCTATAATTATAACCTTAGTCAAAGTAATTCTAGCAGAAAGGAAACATAGACTTTTTCTGTGTACCCGGTTGTCCTGTCTTTAAGTGAAGTTAGTTTAAATGATGCACAGTTAATTGTATTGTCTTCGTTTCACCAAAAATTTCAGAAAACACTTGTGTGACACCTACATGTATATTTTGAAAGATACTACACTCTGACCACCCTAAAAATATGTATTTGAACAGTAGAGCTCTTGATGTACTGCTTTGCCTGTGTGTCCATAACACTTCATCAGAGTGTACATTGCTATTGTTGGTTGACTGAACTTGTCATATATTGAAGTATTTGTCATAGGGCTGGAATGTTCTGGTACAATGGATGAATACAAAAAAGTTGACATTACCACATTCCTTATGTTTTTGTTTTACGAGGTTGACAGGTGAGAATTATGAAGGCAATCCTAGTGGCAAATTAGATTATCATGCACAAATCTGCATTTCATATTCTTGAAACTAGAGCCATGTGACCTTGTCTTGTGTTTCTAACCAGATGAGAATATACTGTACTAAAATCTGAGGAAGCAGCTACCACTTAATGTAGATCCTTCCTTCTGAGAGTACCTAAACCAAGAACATAAAGAGTGGTTCTTAGGTTAGAAGAAATTGTAAATTTCTTCTAAGAAATTTAGGCCCTGCTAAAAGCTAACCAGAATATCTCAGTGTAAATTTTTGAACAGTGTATGTCATAGAGACTTTTGTTTTCCTTCTGCTATGCATAGCAAGTAGCTAGACTTTGATAAATATTAAAAAAATATAATATTCTCTAGAACTTTGAATTTTCTTCAAGTAATTACTTGTAGTTATTTGAATGGCAAAATGCTGTTTGAAAAGCTATACCAGTGAATGCTAGAGAATCCAAAGCAAGATTAAAATTTATTGCCAGCGCAGCATTAATTGTCATTCCTCTGGATTTCATTACAGTTACCAGAAATAGGAGCAGAAGCTTCTCAGAGAAGAGTTCCAAATGAATAATTAATTTCTCCATCATATATAGACATATGCTTCTTTAGGAGCAATTGTCCACTTATTGTTCTGTTCTTATTTGTACGTATCTCACTTTTGATGGATCATAATATGCACAAATCTTCATAACATGCACAAAGAATACAATCTAATTAATTCTGTCATACTTTTTTCTTCCAACTTTTGACACACTGCCGCCTTTTGATTCCCTCACCGAGAGCCCAATCCGCTAGCCCAGCGGAGGCCTTGGCACCGGCCAAGATACTGGCTGCCCCCAAGCTCTGAGGAGCCCGAGTGGCGGTTCTGGGTGGAAGGCAGAAGAACCCGTCTGAGGAGGGGGGAGGAGGGCTCAGGGTGGTCAGCAATGCTGAGGAGCGCAGCAAGGAAAGAAGAGAAAACTCTTCTGTGTGTATCTCCAAGTGCGAAGGTTTATTGCCTAGCTCCGAAGGGGAACAGGGACAGAAAAGCCCCGAGAGGCTCTGTGCACAGTCTTTTATTGGGGGGAGGAGTAGGGGGAGGATACAGTGCACAGGCAAATCGGGATTCCCCAGGGAGGAGCTAGTACAAGAATTGACACATTGCCCAGTTTATCAAGGATTACAAGGGGTGGGTAAATCACAGAACATCAAATCAGCAACCGAATACAAGTGACCTTTCTGGAGAAAAGGGACAGGCTACAAAAGGAGTGACAACACAGTGGGTAGGGTTTAGGACACATTCTAGAAGGAAGGGTAGGGTTTTGGGGATAACAGACAAGCGTTACAGGAGGAGAGAGCATAGGGATAGACCAAAAAAACATGGAGGAGAACAGGAACAAACCATTATTCAAAACATTTAAAAAACCATCACCACAAACTTTTTTTTTTCTGTTCCTAAAATTCCTATCAGAGAAGCAACTATGGTGAGATAACAATATTATCTTATTTTATGAGAAAAGAAACAGGGACCAAGGGATTTTAAACCAACAATGAATCAGTGGGAAAGGCAGAATCCAGACCTACTTATAAGCAAATTTCTGACCATGCTTACACTTCCATAAAAAGCAGCTTGGTGTTTTGATTGCACTTGTGAGAATGTATGCAGATTAGACTTCAATTAGGCAGGTTAAAAATGAAAAACATGAAAGCTGACTGTAGTGAGAGTTTCTCTGCATTGTGGCAGGGTAAAGGATCCTTCCCTGAGGATTGTTTGTAACTCCTCCTTGCTAGAAAACTCTACTGCAGACTAACAGCTAGTGAAATTGTGACCCATCATCGACTCTGGTCAGAAACTGGCCTGCTCTGTGAAATGTCTTAAAATGACACAATGGTTTCTGCAGTGAATACCTAACTGTGCACTCTATGGCCAGCTGCCAGAATTTTGCTCAATATCTTACGCAGAAGTCATGATGACAGGACTGGGTTCATTTGCAAACATCGACCCAACATATCCTGTCTTTATCTGCCTGCCTTTATGCTCTCATTTTCTGCACAATTTGCAAGTTCCAGAGCACTTGGGACAGATTGTGCAAACAGACTGATTAATTCACTTCCTGATTAATTCCTCTGCACCCTCAGCCCTGCATACCAAATGAGCATGCCCACAGAAGTGCCAGGCATAGCGAGCTAAACCAAGATACTATGGCTGAACTTTCCTTTAGGTTCAGATGTTCGTTTTCTGTCGTCATTTTGTTGAGGTATGTACAGTTTTGCTATAAGTAAAAGCAAGAGAAGAAAACAGACATCCAAAATATGAACATACTAAATAGATTAAGAGGCAGTTGCAGATATTTGAGATGGGAAGTGATGATTTCTCTGAAACAATTTAAATGCTCCCCTTTAATGGAAATAATGGTGACCTAATGCTAGAGGCTACTGCGAGCTCCCTAGCATGATAATGTACTGCATGTATAACAAGGAAGATGGGGAACTATGGAAGCATTTAACTTGGAAATAAGGAGTAAAATGCAGATAGACAATATGTCATTAATCATGTATGGAATCTGCCAAACACTCAACATCTCTACTCTGGTGAACAAATTACTACCTGCTTTCAAAGACTCCAAATGATTATGAAGTTGATCTGACATTAAAGGCTGAGCTCCTTCCTTGGTGTTGATTTTCAGCCTAAGTTATCAGATCTGAAAGAAGGTGGATGCCTCTAACTGAAAGCTAATGAGATGTACAGGGGATCAGCATCTCACAGAATTACATCCTCACATTTGACCTTCAGAGGCTTGTTCTTAATATCCCTGATGAAAATGGGCTGACGTCTGAGTAGGTCTGATGATTGGTGTTTTAAGTACCTATGCAGAATAGAAAATCAAGCAATGATTCTTTTTCTTGTTGAGTCATGCAAAGCTAAGGGACCCAAAAATAGCTATTAGGTTGTTTCCTGCCACAACAGCCTCTTCTAGCACAGCTGCAGAGTATTCATGGGAAGTACTTCATAAAATCACCATGATATCATTAGCAGCAACTGTGTTTCTGTCTTGAAATGCTTATCAGAGGAGTAAAAGCTAGAAAAATTAAATTATATTAGAGCTAGATGTGAGTATATTTTTTTCCTCATCAATTTTTATATTTCTGGCTGAAAAATATACAAGCTGACTATATGTGGTTCTTTCAACTGTTTCTTCTTTTCACATTTTTTTTTCTTAAGTCTATAGTTACTATAGCAGAAACCTTCAAAATAAAATCTAGTGAACTGTAGAATTAATGAACCGTAGCTATTTCTGTAATTTCCATTAATTACTGGCAGCTTTATGCTAACATCCTACTGAGGGAAGACAGAGAAGTCAGATGCAAAATGAACACAGCATCCACACATCTCACTGACTGCATGTCTATCTGATTAAACTGGTCAGATTCTTTCTTTAACCAATCAGCCTTTCATAAAGAGTAGAAAAAAAATCAGGAAGCTGGTTTGGTTTGAGAGCCTAAACCCCGTTGTTTGTGGTTGCTACTTCCATTGACCAGTCTGCAAAACAGCATTTGCTACTGTTTTAACAACATTTTGACAGTGCAAAAATTATTTGACAGGGCAAACCATGTGAAAATTCCTACAAGAGCAGTAGTCCCAGAAACCCTCTCTCTAGGTCATCTGATTGATCTAAACTGTTGTCAGCACTGAGCCATCAATGCCATCCAGTGACCATTCAGATTGGTGATGTGGCGTATCGCAGACCTGACAATACTATTTTGTTGGCCATGTTTAAGAATTTCTCTGCTTTGTAGAAACTGATGTATGCTCTTTTCTGCTCTCAGAGCTTCCTCTTGTCTAGGCTAGATCTTGTGAATAATGATATAGAAATGCATGCACAATACAAGAACCATTCTTCTGACTTACAGAAAGTTTATGTTGATAACATTTCACCATGAATAAAAGTCCTGTTGCAAAAGCATTACATAAGCAATACATTTAGCATGTAATTTAAACACGTTTTAATTTGACTATGCATGCACTGCTAGTAAAAATCTCTACAGGCATATGCACAATTCCAAGCATGGACTTTAGTTCCATAATTTCTATAATCTTTAACCACAATCTGCCCATCATGATAAATATATGTCACTTTGAACTCCTTTTGAAGGGTTGGCAGACTCAAAGTGTTAAGTTCCTTTTTCATGGAACAGCAGAGCAGATACTTTTAAGATTTTTTGAAGTTACAGTTGGTACCAAAATCTGTGCCAGAAGACATATTACTGTCACCTTCAGCTCCAGGTGACATTTTCTCCTTTGCCTGGACACTGGATATGCAGATATGTAGTGGTGTGAGGGCTCACATTAGGTGGTGGTGAGCCAAGAGTTAGATGCTTCTGTTCTTCAGCCCTGGGATACATAGCATAGGGAGATGCTTTCAGATGGACGAGTGTGAAATGCCTGCTTGATCTCCACAGACCTGAGTGACCTTACTGCAGACAAGACTATGGTGCTGTGCAATAGAAAGTGAAAATCACAAGTCCTCCCTTTTCTATACAGCAATGAAACCATTACATGTGGACTATGAGGATGCATGAAATGTGATGGTGTAAGTGGTGCTGTAACCCAGCAGCCATGGCAACAACAGTGAAAAGACAGATTAACCCAATGGTCTTTTCCATCAACAGCAAAACTGTGGTGATTTATGGTGGTCCTTTATCCACAAGATGAAAAGTTGCATTTGAGTTCTGTGTTACAGTTCTAGTGGTTGCAAAGTTTAATGGTGAATAGACCAATAGTATCTTCTGAGAATCAGAAGAAGAAAAAAACCCTGACAGAACTGTTTGCTTGTCTTTCATTGTAATGCAGTCCTGTCAAATCTCATGTGATGAGCATCAGACTTGTTCTTTTAGCAACTGCTTTCTCATTCCCTACTGTGGCATCTCCAGTTCATGTATCAGCAGTGTGCTGTCATGCAGCCTGACATGTGAATCTGGTCTGTTGGGATTTTTAGGATTTGCAGAGTCTGCCAAGATCACAAACCCAAGTATCTATACAGCATGAAGAATCTTCATCTGTTGCAAATACAACATGGTTTACCGCATTACAAGATTCTATGTAATCTTTATCTGTTGTCCAGCCTGAAATGAGCTCCCCGCAAATTTTTTTCAATGGCTGTGTATTGGAGATTTGTGCTTGAGACAGATCTTCTCTCAGTGCCAAATCCACTATCAATTTCTAGCTTAATTTCAGAACTGTATTTTTTTAATTTATGTTTGCCTTCTTGATGAAATAATGTTTAAAACTGGAAAGAAACATTCCTGAGATGTTTAATCACCATTTTATTGCTCTCTACATTTCCTGTTTACCTAGTCAAAAGATTTAATACTTTTTTTTTTTTAAAGAAATATCTAAAGAAGCCATACCTCAACATTAACATTTACAATCATAAGCCAGATTTGAAAACATGACAGAGTGAGTGAGGGTGAACAACCTTTATTGCTTTGTGAAATACTCGTGACTCCCTCTTTTCTGTTCTCTGCATCCAAAGTCCAATCCCTGGATAAGTCAAATGACATGCTGGAGTAAAAGAAATACTGTTTCCTAAAAGGTCAGTGGAAAAAAACAAAGCTATTTGAACTTATGGAAGAGAACATGACCGAAAACTTTGTCAAGTGGTACTGATCTTTCATAATGGCTAGAATTATGTACCTAGTAAGAACCTTTATTTTCTTAAATCAAAAATTGAAAGGATTTGTATGTTGATATAAGAATTAGAAGAAAGGAACTGTGATCGTTAGTTAACTGCCTTTGCCTTATTATTCTCTATATTAACTGAGATTTCTTCTACTTCTGAATCTTACTTGGTAATATTTCAGCATGGGCTACACTTTGAAAGTTTTGAAAGCACAGAGAATATTTGCTTCCAATATATGCACTGAACTAGTGAAGTAACATTGGATCTGTGTTTTCTTTACTTATGTAGACCTCTAGTGCAAAACTGAGAAACAACTTTGTTAATGTCTGCAACATTTCAGGGTTCACACCTTCAAAACAATTCACTTGGTTACAAACCATCTGCCTCCTAGTGCCTTTATTATTACAAGTTTTCCTACATTTCATATGCAGCTCTGAAAGTTATTGTTTATCTTCTATGTGCTTTAGAATAGTGTTTTTGGTAAAACCCAAACTGTGTTACAAAGGTTAAAAAGTGTACTAAAATCACACTGTTCTACATCTACATAAGTCAGATTGACTGCATGAACTATCTTACATGCAGCATGTTCATTCTGGGTTAGCTTTTGTGATGACTTATGTTATTTGAATGACTTTTTCCCATAACCGAAGGAAAACTAATACTTCTCTTACTTTCTTTAGTTTCAATTAGCAAATAATAACCAACATATTCTGTGAATCCCATTTGGTATAGGGAAAAAAATCATTCCTGGGAGTGTAGAAAAAACAAATGAAAAGGAGGTAATATAATCAATACACCTGAAAATATGAATTGATATTCATGACCACTTCTCAGGTGTTTCTCAGATGTTGCTACACCTGTTAAAAGAATAAGGTATTTTACTTAATGGATCCTCTGTATATTAACATTTGGTGAAAATACCTAGTTCATAGAAATTATATTTAAAAGGGAGTTTCAAGTACACAGTGCTTCAAAAATGTTAATATATTGTAACCCAGTGATTACTAACCAACAGAAACTGTTGACATATGAACACAGTGCTCTGTGGACAGGAGTATTCAGGAGTATCATCACAGCAGGCCACTGGACTACCATGCTTGAGGTATAAAAGCTTGCTTCTGTCTAGCACTATACTATTTCACTCTTGTCCATTTGTCTCCAATACCGTCTTCAAAAGTCTCTGACGAATACAGAATGAAAAAGATTAAGTTTCTGCCAGACAATAGAGACAAAAATGGAGTAATGAAAAATTACCCCAGTATCATCCCTTCAACCAACACACAATGCAAAATGACAAGGCCAGGCTGGATGGAGCTCTGAGCAACCTGGTCTAGTGGGTGGAGTCCCTGCTCAATGCAGGGGAGTTAGAACCAGATGATCCCTTCCAACACAAACCACTCTATGATTCTACAAAATCAGTATTATTTGTGCATTTTCATTCATTTGAAAGTTAAAGAAAGAAAAAGTATTTTTATGCATATATCTGTTTAACATTTGCACTAGAATAAGATAAACCCCATGCTTTACAAAAGGACATATGATAATGAAAAAGTAACACAGCTTTATGTTCTGTTAATAGTTGCCTGTATGGAGTTTTTAGATGAGAGACTGTTTTAAGACTTCAATGCTAACATAAATGCAAATAAAATTGAAAGCTGTGGAAGATCTTTGTGTTGGGATAAATTTGGGAACCTGGCATCATTTAAGTCTTAAATTTCTAATGTATCTTCTGTAAATCTACTTTAAAAGTTTAATATAATAGTAAATCCATAGTATTTATTTTCTAATTTCCATAATCAAAAACTTCTCTGAATACTTGAACCTACTGTTTCAAATATCTATTCAGCTAGGATTTAAAGTGATATTTCAGAATGAAAAGTGTTTTACGGAAAGCTATAATTTAATATGTATTGAGGATTATGTGGTATAATACTTTCTAAAATCAAAACTCCATGAAACAAAGCTTTCATAGGAGAAAAAAAGCTCTCTGGTTTTTTTTCCCCTAATTGCAATCGATAACACATATAATCTGCCCTGGTTCCAGAGGGAAATGGCTTGTTACTCATGATTTTTAGTAGGTACTCACCTAAAATCTATAGTAAGACTAAATTGCATGCATTAAAAAACACAAAAGTGAGTCTTAGCACCCATGCAGGTGGTCTAAAATGCTGAGCAAATTCAGGATCTCTACAATGGCAGAAAGAGCAACATTTTCTGTTTCATGCAGGAAAGAAGGGTGAGCTCCAAAAAATGCACAATGTCTTTGAAAAATACTTCCTACCTTCGTATTATAGTGGGATAGGTATAAACAGCTGCAAATGAAATTAAAAACTTACAAAGCTAGAATAAAGTTTCTTCTGGCATACACTTTAATCCATATTCATGTCTCTATGACACAATTTGTTCATGTCAGAGCTCCTATGTGTGCTTCACTTCATGCAATGTATGCCGTATATGTAAAATGGATAACCCACAGGGCAAACTGCTGTTTCCATGCTGCCTCAGCCACCACTGCTGCCTTCTCCTGCCCTTTCCTCTGCCTAGGATATGTCCAGCTCTCAGACCTTGGGCAGACATCCCCAGAGTGACCCATGGTTCATCTTCACCCTTTCATTAGGTTCGAATTTGCCAAATCTTAAATCTGGTTCCAAAACCCTTTATACATTTTTCTACCCTCTATGGACGTGTCCATTTGGGCCCAAGGTAAACATGAACTCTGCATTAGAGGATGGGGTTATGTAAAAAGTGCTGAGACAGATATTTAAAACTTCTTGGATGATTAAGCACCACCTCATGACATCAGTACGGACATCAAAAACGGCTGCCACCATTCAGAAGCGATGCCACCATGTCCACGCCGGGCTCTGGACATGGCACGGCAGCACAGCCCGGAGCTGCCCGACCCTGTTTGTCAGCGATCGGACAAAAGCCAAGCAAGGCAAGAGAAAGCAGAACAGTGGGATGCGATGAGGAGACAACCCAGGGACTGTCACTGTGCACAGCAAGGACACTGAACAGCAGTCCTCAAGCTGAAGGGCGCTCTGCCGCCCAGCCCCAGCGACGGCTGTGAGCAACGGGGCGCGGCCGTGACAATGGGACCGGCCTGAATTGTGGAGCAGGATAACGGGGCGGGAGCGGGATAACGGGGCGGGAGCAGGATAACGGAGAGGGAGCGGGATAACGGGGCGGGAGCGGGATAACGGGGCGGGAGCGGGATAACGGGGCGGGAGCGGGATAACGGAGAGGGAGCGGCCCCGCGGCACAGAGCTTGCCGGCGCGCCCTCCCCCTGCCCGCAGAGGGCGCTGTACAGCTTCGCGCCCGGGCCCAGGCGAGCTCGCTCCGCTCCGACGAGCGGGTGCCGCAGCCCCTCGAGCGCCGCCCGCGCTCCCCCGGCTGGCGCAGCTCCTCCTGGCTGCGGGCTTTCGGGCCAGGAAGGCAGCGCATCCGCCGAGTTGGCGGTGCCTGCTCCGCCCGCTCCGTCTGTGCTTTCCGCCTCAGCACGGGCACAACACGCCGCGCTCCCGCCCCTTCACGGTGCCCCCTCTCCCTGGTCCCGCCGCCCTCTGCGGCCCCGAGACGGGATCGCGAAGCTCCGCACTCGCAGCCCTGGCCGCTCCGGCCCCGCCCCCTCGCGGCCTGGCGCCGAGCACCCCGGGAGTTGTAGTCCTTTCTCCCGGAGCCGAG
This sequence comes from Nicator chloris, assembly GCA_013400495.1. Classification (NCBI taxonomy): domain Eukaryota; kingdom Metazoa; phylum Chordata; class Aves; order Passeriformes; family Pycnonotidae; genus Nicator; species Nicator chloris. Next base: position 23,036 of record WAAE01024590.1, read on the forward strand.
GGCGGGAGACCCTGACATCAGGACTACGACTCCCGGGAGAGCACGGGAGCGAGGGCGGGGCGGCCCAGGGGCGGAGCGGGGACAGCTCCGGTGCTGATCTCGACGCGGATTTGCCGGCAGAGCCCGGGCGGGCGGCGGCGGCTGTCGGCGTGCGGGAGCGAGCGGCAGCGGGCGGGCGGCGGGGCCGCGGCCGGCGATGAGGCACGAAGCGCCCATGCAGGTCGGTCCCCGGGCCGGAGCCGAGCGAGGGGTGCAGCGGGCTCGGTGCAGCTAAGAGCCGGGACGGGGCAGGAGCCCGTCCGCCCGGGCCGCCGGGCCGGCTCTGCTGCTGCGGGCAGAGGGTGAGGACACCCCTTGCGTGTAGGGGCCCGGGGCGTGTGCGAGGGGTCGTCTCCCCGGGAGGGAGGGCGCGTCGCGGGGCAGCTGGGCCGCGGGTGGGTTTCGAGTCACACTTGGGCACATCGAACGGTGTTTTTCTGATATTGCCCCTCGAGGGACGGTCGCAGCTCTCCTGGGCGTGAGTGACTGGCTGTCAGGTGTTGGATGATGAGCTGTACCGAGGTCCTGCCGAGCTGCGCAGGAAGCTGGCACGATGCCTCCAGCTGTGTAGTCGTGGAGCAGTTGTCCACCGACACCGGGGAGAGGTGGCTCGTGGCTGGAGCTGGGGGTAGCAAGGACGGGCCCCTTTTCAGGAGTTTTTATGTATGGTAAGAAACCCCTTAGCGCTGGATCAGCTGATGCTGGACAGATACAAGTTACGCTATGCAGAGTTTTTAGCAGTTTCTTAGTTGTTGTCTCAAAACATTTTTTGCTGGTGAACTGTATTCAGTTATTGTGGCCTGTTTTGTAATCCCACACAGGAGCTCTGGAGCCTCCAGACTATGCATTTGAATAGATGACTCTTTCTCAGTGGAAAAGTGGATTGGTAACAATCATTTTATGATCAAGCGCAAAGAGCACTTTTTCAGTCTGTTGTGATTTAAGTTATGAACTGCAGCCCTGTTATCTAATGTTTTTCATGCTGGGTATCTACTCTGGCAGTAATAAAATTTCAGGCAAAGGGAAGATCTGCAACCTTTTGCCTGCTACACGTATGTGTCAGAAATGTTTATGTGATATTTTCCATTTATTTACATGTTTATTGATCTACTGAAGACACATTTAGTATGTATTGGCTTTGGAGAACATTTCACTAAAGCAAATTTTGCTAGTAAAGGATGATAATTTTAGTTTGGTCTCTACTGTATTTGACATTTTTGACGGGTTGTTGATTAGCCAGAGTTCTTAAATAGTTGTGGAAACAAAATAGCGGTACAACATTAAAACAGAATCTAAAGAACGGAGAGTTCAAATCTTAAAAAAAAAAAAAAAAAAAAAAGAGAGAGAGAGAGAGAATTTTATACAACAATCACAGAACAGCTTCTTGGTTTTTATCCAGATTGTCAGAACAAATGGAATTATTGTTGAACATAATTGAGTAAAAGTCAGCAGAAACACAGCCTCAAAATAAAGAGAGATACCAGAAAGCTATAAACCGCCCAATAAATTCCATTTTTCAAGACTGCTGATGTGGTCAAACAGTGTCTATTTTTAAGTGTATCACATTCAAAATTATAATCATACTCATCAGGATTTTTCCAAAATATGAAAATGCAGTCTGGCACACAGAGTTTTATTTTCAGTTGTAGTTTCTGCAAGTTTGGTTTTCTTTTTCTTCTACTTACATTATTCCCAGCATACCCATATATTATTCCTATTAGTTATTCCAGTAAAAGAATTTTTCTTTTGTGGATTCTTCTTCTGCAGAAACCTTTGTTTTTCAACATTAGGCTTATGCAGTTGAACCTTGTTTAAAAAAGGTTTAGACTGGCTGAACTAATTGCTAGATTTATTTTTTTAGCTATGTGATTTCCTATTACAGGAAACAAATGTAGTTGCTTCTTTGCACACAACAATTTGTAACAGTCTGTTACAGAACTACCATCTCTGAATTGCAGAGGAAGAGAAAGAGTGATTGGGGGTATGTCTTTTGATCACATCAAAAACAACTCAGAGGAGAGTGTAAGCATTTTCTTTTTTTATATTTCCATCAAGCAATAATTTAAATAAAACTAAAATGTTAAAATAGTTTAGCAGGATGAAAAGAGCCTGAGCACTGTTGCCATCTTTTGTTTTTGTGTGAGTTCTTTGTTTCAATCTCATGTCATTTCTCTGAAGATGGGAAGGACCAACAATAGTCCCGCCAGGAAAGAGTTGCCTAGTGTAAAAGTTTGCCGCTGTCATCTGCTGCATGTAATCTGAATCTGGATTTGTGACTCTTTTTAATTTTTTTAGCCATGCTTCCAAAGAACAGATATAAATCTTAGAAATGTTTATGGCCATGGAGGGGTTTTTAGTTCAAAAGCAATGAACTTTCTTTTCTGTGAAACATTGAATTCTGTACGGTTTCTGCATATTCTTTTAAGAATTGGTCTGAATTACTTGAGATATCTATGTAGCTTTCTCAGTAATGTCCCTAAGGCTTTCATGATACTTTCAAAAGTGCAGGTTCAGTGGGAAATTCTCAGGAATTCATGCACCAAATCACTTGCTTCTAGTTTCACTCCTTGTCTGATTGTAGCACGCAGATCTTCCACATACTTGCACTTTTCCAAAATACAAAACCAACTGTAGTTTGGATAACCTGGTTTTCATATTTATTAGAGCATATGGACATGAATGGTGGAAGATAGTAGAAAAAACTGTATCTCTAGAGACACTCTCTTCAACTTGCCAGGGTATTAGATCATTTCAAAGGTGGCTGAGGGGAGAAAAAATTAGGAAGTGGGACATAATTTTTAAATTATCTCCTTTACCAAGGAAAGAAATGAAAACAATTTTCCTTAGTTTTTCATATCCTGTTGTCACTGGCAATAGATATATCTAGACCAGATACGTTTACAGCAGACACATCCAAACACAATGGAGAGGGGCAATAGCGAGCCAAAATGCTGCTTGCAGGTATTTAAGAAGTTATTATAAAATTATGATGAAAAAAGGCCAATCAAAGCTATTAGATACAGGCATTTGCATGAAAATTTAGCTCCTATCACTCAGCAAATTTATTAGATGTGTCAGTGTTAGTTCATAGTAGAGGCACTGGAGTACAAGAGCCTGCCAAGCCACTAAGTCTACAGAAAAACTTACATGCACGTTTTGGTTAACTGATCTAGCAGTATCTGGAGTCTGTAGTCCTCCTTCTGACACTCCCCCTTTCTGGAAGTGTACTGTAGAAGCTTGTTCCCTTGCTGGTTAGATACTTAGTCACCTCCAGCTCAGGGGCACTTAGGGCTAGTTTATACCATTGATAACATCTAGTGTCTGCTCGAGTATACGTAAGTCTAAATAGTTCTTACTGCATCATGACCAGATTACTATCCAGAGAAACAAGCTCATGTTTTGTTTGCTGGTTTTTTGTTTGGTTTGGTTTTGTTTCATTTTTTTTCTACCGTAAGATAAGCTCTTCTTTCTTCTAATCTTCCTGTTAACCTTTCTGGGTGTTTTCCCACTTGAACTTGGCTTTCATAAACACACTTGGTCAGAATTGTCACTAACGCAGTCTCGCCAGTGCCTTAGACAGTGACATCAGTATTTCACTTAGTCTTTTAGCCTGATGAAGCTTCTCTGGCAAACAAAAAGGTAGACAGTCTTTCCTAGTTTCATGATACTGAGTGCTGAACTAGAGTAAATGGCAGAAGGCTTTAGCCATTTCATTTTCTTTCTTTAATATTCCCTGGTAAATCTAAATTTATTTCAGCTGGAGTACCTGGGCTGACACTGCTTTTATATTTTCTTTTCATAGCTGCACTATTTTAAGTGCAGCTCCTAACATCCTGTGTTATACTAACCTTAGGACTGTATCTCTGGTTTTGCCAGTGTTTGAAGAAGGGGTTTTTTACATGCTTCCTAGAGTGGGAATTAGAAATATGCTTCCTAAGCTACCCTTTTCATAGACAAAGTAAATTTAGGTTAAAGAAATATAAATTAGGGATAATTCGCTAGCTCACCACAAGAATCCAGGTGTTAGAGCCTTGTCAAAACTATTTTTTACTCACATTCTACTGTCCTGGCCAGCTCCTGGCAGTGTGGCCATATTCAATTTTGCTGATATGAAGCAAGTAGAGCTTCTCTGAAGTGTTTTAGAGCTAACATCTTAATATCTTCTTGGTATTCCGCAACTTTGCCTTTCAATGTTCTGCTTAAAAAAACCCTTTGCATTTCTAACTACATGTTTCTAATTGGGCTGTGATACATTTACACATATACATGATTCTGACCTCATAATACCTTGAAGCAGATAAGCTTTTCCTGATGCTGCCAAGTACATTAGTTTACAAGCTGTGCTCTGCAGATGGCTGGCAATCAGTAAATTCCAAATAAGTGGCCAGTGCATTGTCTACTGAACCTTGTTAATTCCTATTAATTGGTTAAAAAATAAATTATAAAGATTTAGGAGAATTGGCTGTGGTTTGCATCTGTGGATATCAATACATTTGTTGAGATCACACCAAAAATGCAAGAGAGTAAGCAGCTTGTCCAAGATGTAGGAAAGAAGAAAACAAGTTGTAGGATACCTCTGAAAGAGTTAAGATTAAAATCCAATCCCTAGATTAGTCTGATATTTCACCTCAAAAGTAATTAATTTCTTCAAGACTGGGTTATTTGTCACAGTGTTCTTATACATAAGGATTTTGGTGACATTTTAACTACTCTGATAAGTTTATCTACACATGTAAAACTGTGTGGTGTGAGTTTCACTCACTTCCACATCCTACATACAGTTTGGTAAGTTACAGTCATTGAATTTTTCCATTGTATTCCATTGTTTCAATATCAATTGATTATGTTTGACTAATTATATTTTACAAAAGACAGAAAGATCACCTCACAAAAGGCTGCGTATGCAGAAAACTCTGTTTTTACTAAAATAAAAAATTTACTAAAGTCAGCTGCTGTATGCAAAGAAGTAGAAGCATATATATTTCTACCCTGTATACAGGAAAGAACCATTTGTCTTTCCACTGCAACTATGTATGTACAAACACTGGTCGGTCAGTGCTGTTTCACTCTAATCTGATCGAAGTGATCTATTAAAAGGGACCTCTGTTATGCCACTTTCAGAGGCAGGCGGTAACAAGACTAGACAGAAAGAAAGTGTTGCACTTCGAAACAACTTTAAGTTCGCTAATCAGTCTCTCTCTATCCTCACTGTACGTAGGAGATATTTTCTCTGGACTTACTGTCAATCCTTTCCTTTAAGACATGACTGTTATTAGAGTTTTTAAAAGAAGACAACATATTTGCTAAAGGCATGAAGGAATGAATCTCAGTGTTTTCAATGTCAGGTTTTCTTGCCTTTTGCATATTTTCCAGGGGCAAATCATCCTACACTAAACATGCAGAGTGATGCATATATAAGTGCAAACTAAAGTTGTGTGCAGGCCGGGTAGGTCACAGCATCCTGTGCTGCTGAAGTAAGAAAGCTGTTCAAATTAATTCTGCCAAAGAATGAGGCATAAAGAGTCACACAGCCAAATGTTTTGTTATGATCATGAAGGTGGGAGGTAAACTCAGTTTTTCTGACATTTGTTCTCAGCTCTGCTCCATTTTCACCTTTTCTTTTGGTATCAAGGAAACAGCTAAACATGTGGCTTGGAAAGCACCTGGGTATGAATAGAAAACTTTGTTTAACAATTAAGCTTGCCTATGCCCTTAAATAATCCATGTTTAAGGAGTTTAGAGATGTGCTCTAAGTAGGGAAACATACGACGATATCCTTTATTTTTGCTTGCACAATATTCAAACTGGCAACGTAACTCCTCCTGTCTTTGATAAGGAGTGAGCATGTGAGATCTCCGGTCCATAGGTTTTCTGTTCATTGTCTTGAGCTTAGACTTCTCAGTCGACTCTCAAGTCTGTCCTAAGTCCTCTAGGAAATGGCTTGAGACTGCTTTTGGTACTAATGAAAATAACTCTGTGCATTTTCTCTTCAATTTTACTAAATAAGGGAAAAATTGTTTTGAAGAGAAAACTCAGCATGTTTTGTTGAAAGTGATGCTCATTTAATATATCTATTTAATATATCTATTTAACCTTTGAGAAAAGAACTTTGTCAAAATAAAGGTATGCATTTTACTTTATTGGAAACAGAATATCATAACAGTAGCGAGGGTTATTTGGTTCTCATCCATGTACGTAGTGTTTAATTACAAGTGGGAACACAACATTCCTAGTGATTGCTTCCAGTATAATTTCTAAAGGTGATGATGGCATCATCACGATCTTCCTCATATTTAACAAATGCCTCCAATAGTAGGGACATGTACTGTCAGGAGTGAACTGACATATTAATACCTTGTGAAGCGGATTACAGTGCATTCCATAATTAATTTTTAAGTCGGCAGCTTGCATTTAAGAAAGAGAAGCACTACAGACTTATTCAAAGAGTTTGAGAGGACCAAGCATCTATATTTCCCTTATAGTCAGCAGAAATACAGTTGTTCCTTTAGGGTGTCATGTGGATTGTGAGTGTAATGTGGATTGTGCTTGGAAGAATTTGTCTGTTTACTTACTACAGGTGTGAATTTGGGAAGTAATGGCAAAGTATTAGCAACCACATGGAGTTTGATGTTTCTTTACACTAGTGCAGGCTCATTTGGGTTTTAGACAGGAGAAAGGATCACTATCAGTAGTCTAGGGAGACTGGCTCACTAGGATAAAGTTAGTCTCTACAAACAGTTTCAATTATTACCTCACTAATTCTCTTGGAGAAATTAGTCCTTTCCCATGCCTTTCCTATGCCTTTTGCATGCTGCAATAAGCAGACATACTTCTGCCACTGAAATAAAAATATCTTCAATTCTGTGTTCATCATGCCTGTAATTCTGCCTATGGTACTGAAATGACTCCATAAGTTTACGGCACAGTGAAGGTGTTGGGTTTTTAATTTTTTTTTCAGAAATCTTAAGGAAACTGCTGCCTGAGTGATGCATATAACCACAAGAATTTAGAGGAGCACTGAAATTTCTGCGGGTAAAGTCTCTATTTAAAACTATCCACAGGAAACATTATACAGGAAGGCTACACAATGTACATGGTTTAGCAGAACTATTATTAGAATCCAGGTCTCCTGATTTCTCTGCTCACTGAATCATACTGTTTCTGAAGTGTTAGGCATTAAAGTACGTGGGGATGAGTTGGAAGCTTCATAGGACTCAGGGCAGCAAATGGATGAAAGCTTAAACCTCTTTTTGTAAATCTTAAGCTGGTTGAAGAAGCTATGTGAAAGGCTTCCTAGGAGATAAAATCAGGAAAGGATATGATATTCCTTCTTGCTACAAGGGGTAACCACTGCTTTCAGCTGCAGCATAACAGAGGGGAACCAGAACGGCAGTGGAACAGGCTGCTGCAGCAAAACATGGTGGTCACACATCTGGCACCCACAGCCGCTGCAGTCATTGGTCTGATAGACCTCGTTGACTTGTTGTTGCAAACTCTACACAACATCAGCATGCCCTGTGTTACACTGCTTTATAATGACATGTGAGTAGACTCCTTTAATCAATATTTGATTGCCTTTTTCTTGTGTTCTAAGCAAAATACCCCCAAATAGTTATACCATACGGGACAGTAATGAAAGTTTCTGTCTTTTCGATAGAAATAATAAAGCTGAAAGGTTAGTAATGTGTATGCTTGACAATATTCAGGAAGGCTGTTATTCTAAAACTTTTTTTCTAAAACTTCTCTGTTGCATACCTGTGGAAGAAGTGAATAACTATTAAGACAAATGCAAACACTCAGCATGTAGGTAAGCTACACTTGCAAGCATGTAGGTACCCAATACTACATTTAATGAAGGTTAATTCTGAAATCGAATTCTGAAATCAAACACTCTATATTGTATAATTTATGAAATACAAATATGACACTGAATTTTCTATTAAAAACCTGCTACTTCCAATATCTTCTTTTTGTGCCCTCTCCTATATGTGTCTTCAGTAGCCCAAGGAAGCTAACTTAATATTTTTGATGCTATGAGATAGCAGAATTATCTAAAACAGTGATACAGTAACAAAAATGTTGCTGGGAGTGTGGGTTACTGCACAGCTGTCATCCTGGTTCCAGTTGTCCTTTGCCCAAGTGCATTCTGAGATGCGTAAATTAGAAAGATTTTACATGAGCTGCTTTTCTGTAAGCCTTATTGTTAGGTTATGGTGTCTGTCTTTCCGTCTCAAATCAGCATGCAAAAGTGTTGTTCTTAAAATAATCATATTCAAAAAACTTCCACAGGCTCTCAAAATACTTGATAATTTTTCTTAAAAACTCAGCGGAAACACTCTAAGTTCTTTATTTTTGCCATTTGTTTTTGAGCAACCTGGGTAGAACTTTGGTCAGGTTTTCACATTAATCTCTGCAATTTTCATGAAAGCCTAAGGTGTACTTCTTATAAATGTACTTGTAAATTCCATTCTTATAAATGGAATCCGTGATCTTTGAAGTCCCTACAGCAAAATAGGTTGCTCTTTAACAGTATTCAGTAGTCTGTGCTTATTCAGGTGTTTTATATGGATTAAAAACTGCATTTTATGGACTCAGATTTCAAAATGTTGATGTCATCCAGCAGGACCTTGACACAGTTGGGAGATGGGCCACTGCAAACCTCAACAAGGCCAAGTACAAGGTCCTACACCTGCATTGGGGCAATCCCAGACACACCCACAGGCTGGGCAGGGAAGTTATTGAGAGCAGCCCTGTGGGCAAGGCCTTGGGGGTGATGAAAAACTCATCATGAGCCTGCAGTGAGCCCAGAAAGCCAAGGGAATCCTGGGCTGCATCCAAAGCAGCATGGCCAGCAGATTGAGGGAGGGGTTCTGCCCCTCTGCTCTGCTGAGACCCTGCCTGGAGCACTGCATCCAGCCCTGGGGTCCCCAGCATGATGACAAGGAGTTGTTAGAGCAGGTCCAGAGGAGGACCAGGAGGTTGGTAAGAGGACTGCAGCACCTCCCCAGTGAGGATGGGCTGAGCAGGTTGGGGCTGTGCAGCCTGGAGCAGAGAAGGTTGTGTGGGGACCTCACAGACACCTTGCAGTGTCTGAAGGGGCCTGCAGGGAAGCCGGGATTCTCTGACAGGAACTGGAGTGACAGGGCAAGGAGGAATGGGTACACACTGAAAGAGGGAGATTTAGATTAGGTATTAGGAAAAAGTTATTTACTGTGAGAATGGTGAGACACTGGCACAGGTTGCCCAGAGAAGTTGTAGATGTCCCAGCCCTGGTGATGTTTAAAGCCAAGTTAGATAAGGTCTTGAGCAACCTGGTCTAGTGGGAGGTGTCCCTGGCAGTAGGATTGGGACTAGATGATCTTTAACATCCCTTCCAAACCTTAATATTCTATTACTCTAACTGCCACTTATGATGATGTTGCAATAAGATTGCAAAGTCAAAAAACTACAGAATATACTAGTACTGGAAAAACAATCAAGACTTTATTTCAGACATGTATATACTCACTATTTAATGGTATGATAACTAAAGACTGGTAAAGAAAAAATGCTTTGAGTAAGTTTATAGGCATGGCAAAAGGTAGCAACTTATTTACAGTAAAATAAATGGATCAAGAATTTTATTAGATGTAAAACTTACTAAGCACCTACTGTGTCAAAATGCAGCATTGATCTCTTATTTCTCTCTTATAAAAATGGAGTGTCATTGCATTTTCATCATCATCGCATTTTCTGAAAACAAATATTTTTAGTGATATACTCTAGAACTGGATTTTTAGAATTATTATTTTTTGTTTTGGTACCAGTCACCAGTCATTTTTACATCCTACATTGCTACCAGAACTACTATTAGACACAATAATCACAAAAAATAATTAGATCTCTGTGAATTTATTGAAGTTCACATTGAAGCATATACTTTACTAATCTTTCAAGAAGATAATCTTCTTGAGCTTCATTGATACCTGGTATGAAAAACTCTAATAAAATCTAAATTTTCTATTTTTTATGATAAAAGAGACAATAAGATATTTCTTTTTTATTTTGAATTACAGATGGCATCCGTTCAAGATTCCAGATATGGCCAGAAAGATACATCTGACCAGAACTTTGATTACATGTTCAAGCTGCTCATTATTGGCAACAGCAGTGTTGGAAAAACCTCCTTTTTGTTCCGATATGCTGATGATTCCTTTACATCTGCATTTGTAAGCACGGTTGGGATCGATTTCAAAGTAAAAACGGTTTTCAAAAATGAAAAAAGAATTAAGCTACAGATTTGGGTAAGCTAAAAAATAATTCTATGAATTATGCAAACTGTAGTAGTTTTAATAGCATTTACAGATTTGCATTTAGTGTCATAACCCTTATATATTTAGAGAGAGAGAGAGAGCATAGGAATGAAATAGCAGTTAATTATTTCTTGCATGGTTTTTCTGTTTTGAATATTAGAGTGCAAACAGTGTTTTTAAGTTATTTATCATTAATTAAATTCCTTTTGGAAATAATACAGGTTGACACATTAATATCTGTGCAGTGAGCTATAAACGTCTGTGCAATATGTGGACTAATTATTTCAGTGTACTTGAAATACCAGTTTTAGGATCTGGTGTCTTCCCTTAAAATAATATGAATTCATGTAGGAGCTATAAAATACATGCATAATAGAAGGCATAATTGTTTGCTCTGTCATCCTGATCACCTGAAACATCTTCCATCTTCTGCTGAGGAAGGAAACTTGTACAAAGAGATAGTGTTACCCAGGCATACAAACCTCCTCATTCCTTGCCTATACCTTAGAGGAAGCAGAAAGGTGCACAGTGGAGAAAAATGAAATGCCAGGGAAAATGTTTGCTTTTCCACAAGCTCTCATCAAAAATAAATTATAGCCAAAGCTTATTCTAGAGAATCATAAAATATCCTGAGTTGGGAGGGATCCCACTCCTGGCCCTGCACAGGACCAACACAACAATCACTCCATGTGCCTGACAGTCCTGTCAAAAACTTCTTGAATTCTGGCAGACTTGGTGCTGTGACCACCTCCCTGGGGAGTCTGTTCCAACACCTAACCACCCTCTGGGTGAAAAACCTTTTCCTAATATTCAACCTAAAGCTCCCATGACACAGCTTCATGCCATTCCATTGGATCCTGTCACTGGTCACGCAGAGAAGATATCAGAGCCTGCCCCTCCTCTTCCCCTCACAGGGAAGTTGTAACTGCAGTGAGGTCTCCCCCCAGTCTCCTCCAGGCTGAACAGACCAAGAGACCTCAGCTGCTCCTCATACAGCTTCCCCTCAAGGCATGTCACCACTATTGTGTCCTTTGGATGCTTTCTAGTACCTTTGTGTCCTTTTTGTGTTATGGTGCCCAAAACCACACACAGGACTTGAGATGGAGTTGCCCAGTGTATGATGCCTTGAGGTGGCTACCTAGAATAGAGTCTAGACAAGACTAGGAGAGTAAAAGCGGGTGTTTATTATAGACCTTCAATAGGTACACCTTGGACAGACAGAAACCTCTGAGAGGCTACACCCAGGATGGACAATGGTCACAAGTTTTTCAGACAGATATGTTTGGTCCATTTACGTATCAGGGGTTAATCCTCCAATTACAGCTTCAGGTAATGAAGTCATATACCCTCAGTTTGCTCTCCACCCCCAACTCACTTTTGTTTATACTTTTGGGGTCTGAGACAGCAAGGTGTCCCTACTGTCAGGCCTAGGGTTTCAGTTTCAGACCTAGAGGAATTGTCTTGTCTGACCAAAATGTGAAGACAGTAGCTAACACTCTATATAGAATTTTAGAGTTATACACTAAAGCAGTACAGAATTTGAAAAATATGAAAGCTAAAATACTAAGGCATCATTCCCCCCTAAGCCACAATTCCTCTAGGCCAGAGGAACGGAGAGCAGAGCAGGACAATTCCTTCCTTTTCCAGGCTGTGCCTGGTGCACCCCAGGACACAGTTAGAAATAGGACAGATTCCTGATGGTTACATCCCCTCATTCTTGGGTGATAGGGTTGATGCTAAAAGGAGAGGGAAGAATAGCAAGACCGTTAGTAATGCAGAGCTAAAGCTTCAGGTCTTCCTGGAGTGCTTGAGGGCTTTGAGCAGTGTTTCCTTTGTGAGACAGTTGTAAGAGCCTTAAACCCCAGATTTTTTTTTTTTTTCCATGAATACAAATAATTTAAAATTCGTTTAATTATGGGCATCCATTAAGTCTCAGAAGATCTTGGTTCAAATCTGACCAGTTCATGTAACATGATTTAAACAGCAGATAAATATTTTCTTAATATAGTACAATGGAGAATTTCCCAGCATTCTTTACACTCTGTCTCATTAGGCTTCAGCCCTTGGTATCTCAAATAATTTGTTGTTCTGTCCCCTCCAGGAGCTGGAACATAGACTTTTTGCCTCTCAATCTTTTTAAGCTTAGGTTCTCACTACTGTCATTAGTATAACAGTGGTACATACTAAGTAATGATATGTCACATGAATATAATGTGGTTGAGATATATATATATATATATATACATATAAAGCACTTCAATAATATGCTGATTTCATTTTAGTAGTTTAATGCTGGAGATCGCATTGACATAACCTTATTTTTTTAAAATGGAGAAATAAAACTGTGTTCATTTTATGGTTTCTACTGTAATAAATACAGTACTTCTTTTAATCAGCAAGTAACCATTACAGCAGACTATTGTTCATGTTTTTCCTAGCAAAAGCAGCAGTGTTAGTTTACAAAGTTGTCATGTGATTAGTTTGACACCAGTATATTTTTCGCCTCTCCATGTCACAAATATGTGCTTAGCTCAAAGTTGTCCAGTGATCTAGATGTGTTTAGGTCTATCCCTGGCATAGATGGGATGTAGCAGCTGTATTCTTCCCAGTTCGAGCAAAATGTATTTTGCTTTTTGTTCTTTGCATGGCATTAACATCAGAGTCCAAACAGGGTCTGAAAGTTCTTGCCTGAAAAAAAACTTGCAAGGAAAATGATTGGAATATACCCAACAGCTCTGTGTTCCTTAGGGAAGAGGAAACATAGGCTCAAAGCACAGAAGAGACCTTCCTGCTTTGTGAAGAGTCAGATGCCAGGATGTAGGGTTAGAGACAAGACTTCAGATCACACTTTCATAGGAAAGGGTTTTATCCCAGCCAGCACTGCATCTTTATATGTGTCGGTGGGTTTTTTTCTTTGTTTTTTTTTTTTCACTAAATTTCTAATGCCAGTTCTTAAAAGGCCTTGTCAATGCCAAATTAACTCAAATTGCAACAGCTCACTTAGAGCTGTTTGTGCTTTTTAGATGGAGTGTTCTCTGTTGGAGCACTGGGTTGCAGTCAAGCTTGCTAGTAAATCCTTTGATTTTTGAAACTCTGAGACCTTCAGTAAAATCAGTAAGGGATCTCAGAAAGCCATTCTAATGCACAAAATCAAATAGAGGACTATTACCCTGTCTCCTAAGTTATATCCACAGCAGAATTATTCTTAGTAGGCCTTGTATATATATGTCACTTGTGTCTACATTGTATTATGCTTTGTTATTTTTATTGGTTGTGCAAATAACTTTCTAAAATGAATAGTGCTCTTGCAATATCCATTTCCATTTCATTTATTAATTTATGAAAGACAATTTATATTAGATATACTATAAAATCAAATTAATCATAGCAAGTATGATTTGATGTTAAATCTGAGTAGAAACATGAGGTTATAATACTTACATGAAGTTATAACACTTCCCTGAAAATCAGTGACAAACTATTTGGTGGCATCATATGATAGCTGATGTTCAGCATACAGGAAATAAAATATTGAAAATCTCACAGTTTTGTAAACTCAGAAGACTGGAAATGCAGCTTTAAAATGTGTTTTGAATGACAAAATCGGAACTGAATTACTTTGCCATGCACTTAAGTGAAGAAATACATGGAACGATGCTGCTCTGCCATTCTTGATTGACGATAAAATGCAGAAGTATGTAAATAGTAATGCTGTTAAGTCACTGAAATTCCCTATCTAGACACAAAATCAATCCAGTCCTATTTTTCTTGTTACAATTTTGTACATATTATTCTAGATTAACATTCCTGTTTAATAGTGCTTTCAACAAGATGCTTTGTGTTCAATTTGAAACCTGTTGGATTCAAGTTCCATCAGAATAAGATTCTCATATGCTTACCAGTGAAGGTTACAAGTTTGTTTAAAGTCAGCATGGACACTCAAGGAAGCAGAGTCATTATTTAATAATGAAATTCACAGTGTATTATCACAGATGGACTAGGAAGAGTTATCAGATTGAGGTAGGTG
>WAAE01024592.1:11262-42901 GCA_013400495.1 Nicator chloris
AAGGGAAGGGAAGGGAAGGGAAGGGAAGGGAAGGGAAGGGAAGGGAAGGGAAGGGAAGGGAAGGGAAGGGAAGGGAAGGGAAGGGAAGGGAAGGCCGTGCCCTCCCAGCACACAGGAGCAGCCCCTGCCCTGCAGCCTGGCCCTGGGGGCAGACAGCACCCACCTCAGTGCAGGCACCCCGGGGCAGTTGGCTGTCCTTGGCAGGGTGTCTGTGACCACCCTGCTCTCTGCTCCCTGCACACACTCACACACATGGCAGCTCTTTGAAGACGCTGTTTGTGAAGTATTTTCCCAGGGCTAAAAATGAACCGTACAACAATATCCCAATCCCCAAACACCAGATAGCTATATTTAATTTATCCGGATTTGACATGGAATTTTGATCTCTGAAGACCAAAGTTCGTCTTGAAAGAAAAAGCCACAAGGAAATTGTACAGAAAGTCTCAGGCCCTGACCTATTGCTATGACACAGATATTAGGCTTGTGATCAAGACACTTGTGACCAGATATTAACCTTATGACCAGAAAAGGTGGAAGGCTGAGGAAAAGGCAGTAGAAAAAAAAGGTGGAAAGAAAAAAAGTGGAAAAGGTATTGGAGTTATTTGTGTAGTTTTTGAGGAGAGTTTATCTTGCATGCAAAAGGAAATGAAAAGCTCCCCATTTCCTGAAAAGGTTACACAGGTAGAATGTATGATTCTGAAGTCAGAAAAGGAGGTACTTTAAACACAATTGTTTTTTGAGAAAGAGACACAGGAGAAATTCCAAAAATTATGTCGACAGTTTTTGAAGTACAAATGTGCAACTAGAAAAGCTGCTCTCTGTGGCTGGAAGACAAGAGGAAAGCCTACTTGGATGAAGTAAGGAAAATTACTAAATCAAATCCCACATGAAGCATTTTCTAAGTCGGTCCAGCACAGCCCCCTCCCTCAGCACCCCTCTCCTGCCACCCCGTGAGGCAAAGCCTCTGCGTGGGAGCAGCAGTGGTGCCACCTGAGCAGGGCCTGGGCTGGGTGAGCGAGCTCCAGCCAAGCCTTGTGAGGCCTCAGAAGGCTGTTCCACGAGCATGCACAGACATCCAGCCAGCACCCAAACTAAACCCAGCAGAAAACATTTGCTGGCAGATTTGACGGGGTAAAATCCCAACTAAAATCCTGCAATACTTCAGTAATTAGCTGGCCTTCTTGGGGGATTATCCCAGTCAAATATTTGTCTTGTCCATCCTGCTTTTAGCAATCCCCAGAGCTGGCCACTGGTGGCCTCCAATCTGCATGATTTCGTGTTCAGTGGGGCTGGAAGCTCTGCCAGCAGTCTGGGAAGGGCACAGGTGAGACCCCAGTCACAGAGACCCCTTCCACACAGCAATGGCTCGGTGCTGTAAGAGCCTGCATTTAGAACTCAACCAGGACCCATCAGCCCCACTTCTGGCAGCACAGACTGCAGAGCTGCCACCCCTGCACTGCTGGCACCAGCCACGGGAGGAACCCGGTCACCCCCGCTCCTTTTGTCACCAGATGTGCTGGGACACACCCATCACCCCCGCTCCTTTTGTCACCAGATGTGCTGAGACACTCCAATCAGCCCCAGTCCTTTTGTCACCAGATGTGCTGGGACACTCCAATCAGCCCCAGTCCTGTCACCAGATGTGCTGGGACACTCCAATCAGCCCCAGTCCTTCTGTCACCAGACCTGCTGGGACACACCCATCACCCCCAGTCCTTTTGTCACCAGATGTGCTGGGACACTCCAATCACCCCCAGTCCTTTTGTCACCAGACCTGCTGGGACACACCCATCACCCCCGCTCCTTTTGTCACCAGATGTGCTGGGACACTCCAATCACCCCCAGTCCTGTCACCAGACCTGCTGGGACACACCAGCAGTGTTCTCCCTGCTCTGGCTCCCATGCTCCAGATCTGGGACACAAGTCCATCAGCAGGATCATGCCAAAGGATTCCCTTCTTAGGCCCTGAGCTCAAAGTGTTAACGGCTTCTCTTAATAAAACAACCAGCAGTAGGAATCTTGGATTTTGAGGGAAGAGGCAGACTTGTATGGCTAAAGGTAAAATTCATTATCTTTGCAGTTTGTTCTTAAGCCACCTAAAGTGTGTGGTAAGGTGCCTGTGCTCACTGCCCACTTTCAAACCCTGTAGAAACAGCAGCTGTGTCTTGAGATCCTTAAACATTGGGTTTGGCTGGCATTTTGGAAAAATACCCATGTTTGTCCAGCAGAGCAACCCCTCTGTTTGCCCTGCTGGCCAGAGCCATTCCAACAGGGTGAAGCTGTACACAGAGCTCAGCACCCCACCCGCTCCTTAAGCCCTTAATCCTCTGCCTTGGACAACTGCTTACTTCTCACTACAAGAAATTATCCGTGCCACAACACTGAATCCATCACAGACTGGCATCTGACACCAGAAAACACTGCACTGCCTCTTCTTTGGGGCCTCCCACGCTCCTGTTTATCTTAGAGAGCCCACAGGTTTTAGACCAAAGCCTGATCCAATTCACCCCTCTCATCCCTGCTCACGAAATGACCACAGGGTGCAGGGAAAGAGAGGAAAAGCTTGGCTGGCTGGTGTCCTCTGGGGAGCACCTGAGAAGCCTCGGTCACCCTTTGTTCTGCCTGATGTGTGGGGGAAGCAGGAAATTGTCAGGGGCAGCAACAGCCAAACCCATCAGCCCACAGGCAGGGATTGACCACCTCAGCTTGGAGCTGTGACTTTCAGGATCGAGAGGGGGGCAAGGGAATGGACAGAATGCACTGACATCTCTGCCTCCCCAGATACTCCCTTATTGCCCTGAGAGGTGTGCGAGGAGATCTGGGGAAGGAAGGGACCGGAGGTTCAGGGTAACTCACGATGGCCCAAGTAAAGGATGTGGACATGACAGCAACACTCAGGGAGGAGGCACATGTGTCTCCCCGTGCCTTTGGGCCCTTCTTCTACACAGACAAACCCTCACAGAAGCAAAGCCCATGAGGAATTGTGTATTTTCTGTAGGGTTGAAGTGACACACCGTCAAGCAGAGCTCAAGTCCTGCACTAAATGTTTACTTGTTCTAAGGTACACAATGTACATATTTCACAAATTTAAAATAAATATTTAAACCTCAATTTATCTCCCCAAACCTCAGCTCTCTCTCAGAATATACTCCTTTCCTACATCCACAGAGAAGATATTAGCTGTTCTATTACCATACATTTCCACTAATTCTGTGCTTGATTTCAAAGCCTCCAGGAAAACTTTTAGAAGGAACAGGAAGGGAGGAAGCCAAGCAGGTGTTCAAGGCTAAAAGAAAAGAACAGGACAAAAAAGAAGAGAAAGGAAACAGCCAAACCCCCAAGACCCACCAGGTACCCCCGGAATGCTGCTCAGCCTGAGCAGGCACCACGCGAGGCCGCGGCTGCAGCTCAGAGCCCCCGGCACGGCCGCAGCTCCGGGGCAGGACCCGTCACCGCAAAGGTCGCAGCCAGCCCTGGGAACAGTTCAGGAAACTCCAGCCCAGCGCTTCAGAGCGCTCCTGCTGTGCCGGCTGCACTCGTGTCTGTCCCGAAAGCCGCTCCGCGCCGGTCCCCAGGGAACCGCCGGGCAGCTGCGGGCTGGGAGCCGGGCCACAGCTGGGCAGGGCACGGCCCGGCTCGCCAGCCCTTCCCCTTTCCCCTTTCCCCTTTGCCTTTTCCCCTTTCTGCTCCCAAATCCCCGCAGGGCTGCGCTGGGAGCAGCGGCGCGGCTCGGGCACGGCGGGCGGGCAGGGGGAGCGGCTCCCGGGGTCGGCTCCGGGGTTATTCCATCCCGGGATCGGCTCCCGGGTTATTCCATCCCGGGATCGGCTCCGGGGTTATTCCATCCCGGGATCGGCTCCCGGGTTATTCCATCCCGGGATCGGCTCCGGGGTTATTCCATCCCGGGAGCGGCTCCCGGGTTATTCCATCCCGGGAGCGGCTCTGCCGGACCGGGACCATCCCGGGGTCGGCTCCGGGGTTATTTCATCCCGGAATCTGCTCCCGGATTATTCCATCCCGGGGTCGGCTCCGGGGTTATTCCATCCCCGGAATCTGCTCCCGGGTTATTCCATCCCCGGGATCGGCTCCGGGTTATTCCATCCCGGGATCGGCTCCCCGCCTGTTCCATCCCCGGAATCTGCTCCCGGATTAATTATTCCATCCCCGGAATCTGCTGCCGGATTATTCAATCCCCAGGATCGGCTCTCCAGAGGCTGTTCCATCCCTAGGATCGGCTCTCCAGGGGCTGTTCCATCCCCGGGACCGGCTCCCGGATTATTCCATCCCCGGATTATTCCACCCCAGGACCGGCTGCCAGATTATTCCACCCACCAGGATCGACTCTCCAGAGGCTGTTCCATCCCCGGCATCGGCTCTCGGATTATTCCACCCCCAGGATCGGGTCTCCAGGAGCTGTTCCATCCCCGGGATCGGTTCCCGGATTATTCCATCCCCGGATTATTCCATCCCCGGGTTATTCCACCCCAGGGCCGGCTCCCCGGCAGCTCCCCGATCCCTGCCCGGGCTGGAGCTCTCCGAGGCCCCGCAGAGGAGGAACCACCCGTGCCAGCGCACACCTCTGGCCAGGTGAGTCGGCGCCTCCCCTCACCTGCCCCCGTCCCCTGCAAACCCTCTCCAACATCCTCGGGAATTTTTAAGTAACTGCCACGGCAGTTTTACTTTTTAGATTGGCAAATAAGGTGAGCATCCATGCGTTCTGCAAACCACTAACAACTAATGGCACAAACGAGCAGTTTTAACTAACTAACTATAGAAATCACTACAGAAACCACCACAGAAACTTCTGCTTCAGCCGTGGAGCAGGCTCCAGCTGTGCCAGCAGATGCAGGACCCACAGGCAAGGATTCTTCCTGTCTGCCTATAAAAAGATATTTTTCTTAAGCAACTACTTCTGTTTTAATTTATGACTGAGAAAATGTAACTATATGAAACTCATAGTTTAAAACACCAGAAAATAGAATTTAAAATGAAATATTTGAATGACAAATACTACTATTAAAATATAATATTAAAGGGGAAAACTTCCTTGAGGCACATTTTACTACTTTTAAAAAGCCAGTTTTAGGACAGTGAAACTAATAATGATTAAAGTGTTTTATTGACCCAGGGCTCTGGTTTTAGCTGGGACAGAGTTAATTTTTCCCCAGTAGCTGGTTCAGAAATGTGTTTGGGTTTGGGATGAGAAGGATGTTGATTACACCCTGGTGGTGTAGCTGTTGATGAGCAGGGCTTGCACCAAGTCAAGGACTTCCCAGCTTCTCATGCCCTGCCAGTGCAGAGGGGCACGCCAGGAAAGCTGACACACTTGTTTTTCTTGGGGTTTGTCTCTCTCCTTGCTATTTTCCTTCATTGCAATCTATTATTGTTATTATTCACTTCTTAAACTGCTCTTACCTGACCTAACATTTCCTCTCACATCCACCACTCCCTAAATCCAATATGATAACTGATGAGAGAAAGGAAGGATCTCAGTGGGGGAATTTTGAGACTGAATTTAAAAAACGGAGTATATGAGTCAGATCTGAAAATTATGCTATGTGCAAAGAGCTCAAAGCATCGCCCAAGTTCCCATCTGAGTGTCAGGGTTTGCACAGGTACTTCCCAGACTACAATCTTTTAAGGCTAAAAGCGTGCTCAGAGTAATGCATACTCTCGTCTAAAAATCAGAAATAAAAAGAGAATGAAAAATTTAGCTTATCAGGAAGACAAAGCTGTTAGTTTTCAGAATCAAAAGAGCTCAGAGATTGCTGGACAGGAAGAAGAAACAAAACAGTTACTGGTGGTTTTTGCAAGACAGAAATGCAATTCTGCCCTTGAGGTGTCCTGACACTGCACCCAAAGGAGCCCACGGCTTCAGTGGAAGTACACAGCCTTATCTCCTCTGCCCTGTGTACCTGGTGGCTCTCCTCTCCACGTCCTTCAGAGCAGCAGGAGCTCACTGCAGGTGCCAGGACAACGCCAGGGGTGATCTCTGGTGTAACACCTGCAGTCACCCACTGCCCCCTCCTCACCCTGGAGCTGGCCTTTTGGGATCACAAGTGGGATGTGCTGTCACTGTGGATAGTCAGCCACCCGCCTGTCCTTCCCCTTACTAACTGCAGCTGCAGACAGAGCACACCCCCAGGGTCACCATGCTCCAGGGCCACTGCTCCCCACAGGGCCACAGCCACCGTGACAGCCACAGGACACACAGAGTGCCCGCCGCTGCCACGGGCAACCCAGGGAGCAGCTGAGCAGAGACACGGCTTTCTGAGACCTATCCATCCTAATTCATCCCACTGTCACCATAGCAGATTCTCCCTTACTGCAGTGTGAATCCAACCTATTCCTTCTGTCCTCTTCATCCATCCCATTCCCACCACGGCAGATCCTCCCTCACTGCAAGGGAACGTGACCTATTCCTTCTGTCCTCCTAATTCCAGCATTCATCCCATTTCCCTCCACTACATTCTGTGACCAGCACCAACAGCTACCCCCCAACCTGCCACCTCCAGAGGCTAAAATAGCCCTTTAGTATGTTTTGCACACTTTTATTCTCTTAAGTATTAAAACCCAGACGTTGCCCTGTGACAAATGTCATAATAAGAACAGTAAAGAACAACATTTTAGTCTCTTGGCAGACTTGCAACCAGTCAAATGCACCAACATATCCCCATGGTCACCCCCAGCAGTGCCTGCAGAGGAGACCAGCAGTCCCAGCCAGGGCCCCAGTGTCTCCCCTGCATGCCCCCCACAGGCTGCCAGGCTGGGCTCCTCTCTGGGGCCACGGGGCAGGGCCAGAGCAGCCCTGGCCACACTCAGGCCAGGAATTGCCCCGTGTTTGGGGAGGAGGCTTCCCCCGGCCAGCCCCTGGCCCCACGGTGCCCAGCACAGCCCAGAGCCTGCACTCCTGAGCCTCAGCACCTTCTGCCCCACAGGGACTCCCACAGCAGCTTTCCCACTGCTTTACACCAGCGTGGACAGCACTGCAAGTCCCACCAGTACCAACATTCCTGCCACTTGAGAGAGAACATCTGAAAATAAGATTCTTCTTTTAGCACACTCAGCACAACTTGCAGTGGCTGTGGTGTGTGTTGTGCTTCCTCCTTCCCCAGCTTCCTCCTGACATCAGAGGTACCATCTGGCATGATCACCTCCCCTGATTAACTCCATTTTGCAATTCAAGGAAGATTTCTGGAGACAGTGAGCACTGTCACCAGTTCCTGACCCAGTAACTGTATTACATATTTATTAAACAGCTGCATTGGTTTCCATAAATAGCTAAAATATGTGCTTGGAACTACAAAACCTCTGGTAAATTCAGGGTAATAAATAAACAACTTATAAATATTATTCTCATCTTCAGTAAAGCAGGGTGAACTTTGAAGCTTGACAGCCATGTCACAGAAGTCAAGAACTGCCTTAATGCTGCTGTGGAAGAGTCACAGGGGACAGCACAGGAGTCTGGCCTCAGAAGGGACTGAGCATTTCTAATGGTTTATGCAGCTTCCCTTTTGTGTGTTGTGCCAAGACCACACGATTTCCATGCTGAGAAAGTTCAGAACTTTTTTATATTTTACCCAATCCACCTTGGTCATCTGGGGAATCAAGTTTGCTGGCTTTGCACAGCTAGCTGACATAATTCATACAGAATCAGTGCACTTCATGCTGGCCCAAGCATTCAAACAAGAACAGCTGCTGGATAGGAAAGGCTGTGTGCCACCCCTCCCAAGGGCTGGCAGCCCCCTCCCCCTGCCCCCTGGCAGCAGCCACCGCAGAGCCACCCCGGGCCCTGCACAGGGGACAGCCCAGGAAGGTGACCGTGTCTGCTGGCACTGCTCAGCCTCTCCCAGCAGCAGGACAAGAGCCCCAAAGGAGACACAAAGAACAGAAAAGGGTGACCACGAACACAGAGCTGTGGTGCTCAGCAGGGCACACAGGAGCCTCCAGCCTCACCCTGCAGTGACAGGGTTCAGCCTGAGCATGGCTGCTCCATGTCTGTCCCCAAACATTGCTGAGGCTCTCCTGAGAGGCCTGGAGCCAGGTCTGAGCCCTGAGCAGGGCTGGGCTGTGCTGGGCTGGGCTGTGCTGTACTGGGCTGTACTGGGCTGTACTGGGCTGGGCTGGGCTGGGCTGTACTGGGCTGTACTGGGCTGGGCTGGGCTGGNCCCTCAGTGCACACTGCCAGGACACAGACTGCTCCCTGGCTGTCCCACGGGTGTCCCAGCAGGAGCAGAGGCCCCGTGCCTGGGAATGGACAGTGCTCCAGAGCCCAGCAAAGCTGCACAGCAGGCAGCTGAGGGAAGGTGAGGACATGCCAGTGGCAGGGAAAGATCTACAGAGTCTGGCCTGCCCTGGGGCTCCCTCTCAACAACAGACAGCTGATAAATCTGCTGGTAGCAAATGTAAAATTTGTGTCCTCCATGCTGCACAGACACAATGGACTTCACAAAGATTTGATGTCCACATCTCTAGTCACACAGTTCTGAAATAATCTCTGTTGTATGATGCCTCAGCACAAAACAGACTTCATGAGCTTCTAAACAATTTAATACCTGCCCCAAGTCCAAGCACAGCAAGATCCACCTGTGGGCTCTTGGGTGTAGCAAACCCTACAGAGAAGGAACAAGTTCTTAACACACCATGTGCAGAGAGAGGGTCCTGCTGAGACAGCCTGGAGGGAGGAAGTGTGCAGGGACACAGCAGGAGAGAACAGTTTTAAAATACATTGTGTTACTATTTAAACAAAAATGCCATTTGCTATTAGTGCCTTTCCAGAAGATGCTCCTAATTTCAGCACTATCACCCCAGGCTGTACCCACAAAACCCCCCAGGTCTAACACACCTGTTCATGTGGTGGTTCAATGCCTACTCTCCAAACCACCTTTTTCTTTCCAAACCCCAGCCAAACAGAAACAAAAGCCCTGCTGACCAGAGCTGGAACACGAGGACAGGATGGCTGCTGCTCTGGGGGGCAGTGGCCAGGAGGAGGTGAAGGGCAGGCTTTGGGTGGGCACAGGGGACACCCCTGCCCCGTGCCCCTCTCATCCATGCAGCTTCCAGAACAGGCCTGAGCTGATCAACCCTGACAGCATCTGCAAGAGGCACAGAAAACAAGACACCAACAGAGACCACTTCACCTGTGTGAGAAGAAATGTCCATTTCCAGCTACTGCCAGGTTGCATTCAGGCTCCACAGAGACATCAGCTACTGGCTCAGAATGGGGATAAAAGGAAATTCTGTATTTTCTAAAGGACAAGGTGGGGTTTTTCCCAGCTCCAAGGCACATATTTTCCAGTTGCCCAGGGTTTCACTTGCCAAATACAGCAGCATTATATTTATATCTCTATTTGTCCTGCCCTCCCCACAGAGGACAATCCACCCCCACAAACATTCTGGCAAAGAAAAGCAGACAGCAGATGTGATTTCCTCTTGGAGATAGTAAGTCTGACTGACTTGAGAAGCCAGCTCCAGCTCCCCCGTGACAAAGGAACACACAGACACCCTCCTGTGTGCTGGGCTGCTGGAAGATTAAAGCAAACTCTGCCAGCTCTGTGTGAGCTCCTTGCAGGGAACACTGGGGTAAAGTGCCATCCACTGGCTACATCCTGCTTCACTGACAGAAGAGGAGTTTTTACAGAACACTCTCACCAGGCATATTCACATCCCTCATATTTCATGGTAAATCAGCATTAAAAATCCCATGAACACATCCCATGAACCCTGAGTCCCCAGACAGCCGTGGGGCAGCCCCAGCTCACAGCACGTGGGCTCGTGCCTGCAGGGAAGGGGCAGCCCTGGGCAATGGGTTAAAGTCAAACAGAGAAACAAGTGGATCCTCTGTTCAAGGCAACAACCTGCCCTGGAACATGGGCAGAAAGTGAGATGGCAGCACTCAGACATTCCCTGCATTCCCTGCTGGCCATGTGGTCAGTTCTGAGAGGCACACCGAGTCTGTTTGCAAGTGAGGGGAGAACACTTGGAGTGATTAGCAGAAGGCCCAGCACCACCCTGCCCTACTGAAATACCCTCTTCTCTGCTTCCAGGAATGAGGATAGTGCAGGATGTTCAACTCCAGCGGCAGCTCCTCGGGGAACAACTGCAGCCACAGCACGGTGGTGACCACAGCAGTCATCCCCCTGCTCTACTGCTTCATCTTCCTGGCAGGGCTCTCGCTCAACGCCCTGGCAGCCTGGCTCTTCCTCTACGTTCCCAGCACCAAGAGCTTCATTGTCTACCTCAAGAACATCGCTGTGGCCGACCTCCTCATGAGCCTGACCTTTCCCTTCAAAATCCTTGCTGACTCGGAGATGGCAGCTCCAGAGCTCAGCCTGTTTGTGTGCAGGTACTCTGCAGTTGTGTTCTACATGGACATGTACATCGGGATCGCCTTCTTCGGCCTCATAGGCCTTGACAGGTACTACAAGATTGTCAAGCCTTTGTTCACCTCCTTCGTTCACACAGTGAACTACAGCAAGGTGGTCTCTGCAATCATATGGCTGTTACTAATGACTCTGTCATTTCCAAATATGATTTTAACTAATGAAATCACTAAAGACAATTACTCCAGAAAATGTATAGGTCTTAAAAGTGAGCTGGGCAGACAGTGGCACGAAGCAACAACTTACATTTGCACAGGGATTTTCTGGATTGTTTTCTTCCTGCTAATCGTATTTTACACTTCTATATCTAAAAAAATATACAGCTCTTACAAAAAGTTCCGGAGGAGCTCAGACATGGCCAAGAGGAAGAGCAGCAGGAACATTTTCACCGTCATGTTTGTGTTTGTGGTTTGCTTTGTGCCCTACCACCTCTGCAGGACCCCCTACACCCTGAGCCAGACCAGCTCCCAGTTCACCTGCCAGTCCCAAAAATCGCTGTACTACGCCAAGGAGTTCACTCTGGTCCTGTCTGCTGCAAATGTCTGCCTCGACCCCATCATTTATTTTTTCCTGTGCCTCCCCTTCAGAGAAAAGCTGTACCAAAAGCTGCATCTCAAGCTGAAAGCTTCAAGTGAGGTTGAAATTTCTAAATCCAGAAGATCAAATACGCTCCGGGAAAGTACAAACATCGTGTAGGTTTGTGTCTCTGCAGTAATGCACATTTCAGGAAGTTACTCATGAGCACAAATGTCCCAAAGAAAGAGCACACAACAGCCAGCAGCAAACAGGAGAGGGCTCAGCATCACCCAGGAGCTGCTCCTCTGCTAAAGCCAGTACTGCTCGTGCCCACGTATTCACTCTGTGCTGGTTCAGCTGAGCCCTGGTGGCAGCAGGGTGTGACACGACCCATCTGGGTCTCAAAAACAGAGAGGGCAGCACCTGCAGCTGCACGTTCTGGAGCTGTGAAAGGACCCCCAACAGACCCAACACCAGCCTGCTTCTCTGGACTCACATGAACAGAAACACCAACTGCACCAACTCCCTCACTGCTGGTGCAGGAGGAGGCAAGAACATCATGGAGCTGTCTGGGAACACACAAGGACAGCTTCTAAAAACTCTGGGACATTTAAATCCAGAAAGAATGGTTTACTGGTTTTCCTGTCATTTTTACACAGCAATAAAGCATTTCTGTCTGTACCAAGGTAACAGCTGAAGGCCACTAACCTGCTCTATACAAATGTAATCTGTTTTGTAACTTTATTTTTTCACAGCAGCTTTTTTTTTTTAATTGACTTTATCATTGCAAAAGGAAAACCTACCAGGGCCTCACGTATCCACTAAAGCTTTCAGGCAGTGGCTCTGGAGCTGAATGTCTTCATTTTACTTAACAAAGAAGCTATAGGAACAGAAATAACAAGTAATTACTTGTTAATTCACTTTTCTGCCACTGCATTTCATTTTAGTCCAAACACATCTAAGGGTGAAAGTTTTTTAAACATTTGGTCCTTGCACCCTCTCTGAGGCTGTGGGTAACTTCTCTTGATCCAAGAGCATTGCTCAGCAGCAGCAGGCCTCTGCCAGTCCACAGGATTGTACTCCAGCTAAAGGTCTGGACACCTCCACGGGGTTCACACACAGCTTTTGGAGCAAATTCAGCTCCAGGTGTTCCCCACCCAGTGGCAGAGAAGTTCCAGCCTGATCCCAGTGAGCACCAGTACCCCATGCCTGGGGCAGCCTGGGTGTCCCCTGGACTGTGGAAGCTGGGGGTCACCCTGAACCTGCCCGCAGGGACTACAGGAGAAGGCTGTGTTCAGGCTGTGTTTGTTAAAGAAAATACATAAAAGATATTTCTGTGGTTCTTTCAGAGCTCCCTGACTCTCAAGCTGAGGCTCTCTGCCCTCCCAGCTAGGGACCCAGCCTGCTGGGGAAGGGAATCTGGTGCTTTGTGGGAGATCTTTTGTCATTTATGGCAAAAACATTCGGTTCCCTACATGGCAGGGCTTGGTATTTGCCTACGTAAATTTACATAATTGCAGCTGGGAAAGATCACTGGCAGAGACAGATGAAAACACTTCCACAATATAAACTTGAATAACTTTTAAATTGCTTTTCAAGCTTTGAAAAAATTATTTATATTGTGCAATTGTGTCACACCTCACCAGATTACTGGTATTAGAACAAGAGTCTACCAGGGGAACAGATGGTGACCAAACCTGTGTTCAAAAGGGATGCTACATTTCCAGCTTTTCATTCATGTGGAAATAATCCTCCTCCAAGAGCTTCCCTAGTCAGGAAATGGTTCCAAGCCCTGATCCTGCTGCAGCCCCACCCAGTGAGTGACAAGTCCCAAGCACCACCAGTGTCACACCAAGCCTCTGATCCACCTCCCCAGCCTTGCTCCTCACTTTGCTGGATGAACTGAGGCCAATTTGTTCAGCCCTGGGTAAATTAATCCTTTCACATCCTTCCCAGCACATCAGGCCTCAGATACCCCAAGCCAGCTCCTGAGACACTCAGGGAACTCACATTCCAAAATCTGCTCTCTTCCCATAACACTTCTGCAGGAAGGGCAGGCCATTATGCAGTAAAGGTTTACTGACCCATCACTTTGTCTTTTTAGACCTAGAAAAGTTCCCTGAGCTGTAAACTGACTCTGCAGAAAAGGGAAAACTGACTGACAGACACACAGGCAGAAACAAGTGCCAGTGCTGCAGTTTGGGTGTTTAAAAAAGCCCTGCAAGCATAGGAAGATCAGCTTGGCATGAGCAGAACGCTATAAAATGGGCTGATGTTTGCTCACTACTGGACACAGGATCCTTCCAGATCATGAAGCTTTGCAAACATTTTGACAAATATGGTCTGAACTTTCAGTTTATGACTAAACCTAAAACCAGACATTCTTCATCTGTCCCTCCACAAAGCTCTAGTGCAGGGTTTGTAAATTCCTGTGGATTCTCAACTACAACCAAGGGCCACCAGCTGGAGTTTCAGTATTGCTGTCAGTCCCTCACCCCCAGCATGGTGTCACGTCTTTTCCCATGGCTTCCAAACCAACCAAACAGAAAATAAAGTTTTCCCTGACTTCCCTAATGTGTCATTTTTGTTTTTAATAGTGCTTGGAACATCTCCAAAGATTCAGAATGTTCATTGCAATCAGCAGGATCCCTGGGCACCTTCAAACCTGCCAGCTAAGGTGTAACCCTGTAACAAACACCATGAGACTCCCAGAGCCCAGAATTTCATGCAGGAGTATTAAAATTAATGAGGACCAACTACACTGCAAAATCCTGATTTCAGACGGATTTGAAATGTGAGATATATGCAGGGAAGGGGGGAAGCAGAGTTTCAGACTTATGAGAACAAAAGCAAAGGAACAGCCACTGATGTCCTACAGACACAGCCCCACCTGCCTCTCCCCCAGGAGCAGGGAGGGGAGGGCTCTGGCTGTTCCCGAGCACTTCTTTCTTTCTGTCTCTGCTCTTTTGGGTAACTCCCAGGTGATTCAGCCGCTCGAACGCTGAGTTTACCTGCATCAATCGGCTCCTTTGGCGAGCACAGCCCCGTTTGCAGACCCGGCCAGGCAGAGGGTCACAGCCCAGCGGGTTGGGACGGCAGCGGCTGAGGGACGTGGGACCTCGCAGACAGTGCTCAGCAGAGCCCAGGCCACCGGGACAGGTGGGTGCTTCCAGTCTCTGTCACAGCCGTTTAGATCTGCCCCGCACAGCCCGAGCGCCACACGCCCCGGAGGGTGGGCGCAGCCCCAGTGCCCCCGTCCCAGCCCCGGGGGCCGGGGGTGCCAGGTGCCCTCCCTGCCCGCGGCATGGGCACAGCCCGGGCTGCCAGGGGCAGCAAACGCCCGTGCCTCAGCCCAGAGCCCCTGCAGCCCGGCTCCTGCTCCCGGGACAAGAGACACCTGCACAGAGCCCGCTGCAGGGAACAAACTGCCTTCCCCAGCGTTGGAAACCACTGCAGTGTCTGCAGTCAGTTTGCTTTACAAGCCGTGCAAATCTGGGTACCATTTAACAGATTAAATTGTATGTGCAGTAGTTCTCTTATATTGTATAAAATATTCTGTACAATATAGAAAAAATAGAAAATAGAAATGGAAATGTTGCAGTCTGATGCTACTCAATACATGAATGTGCTGGTTCCAAGAAATTCAAAGGAACAGCCTTTCCCACAGCCGTTCTCTGTAGCAGACTGACAGTGTAGCAAACAAAGAAAAACCTCTCAGTCTTCAAGGGGTATTTAATTAATTAGGACCAAAACTTTCTACTTTCCTTTTCTGCTGGAGCCTACAAAGAAAGTGAGCAAAATTATTTATTATCTGCTTCTTTCAAAATGTGCTTTTCCTAAAGGCTTCATAAAAACAGTTAATTCACTGTTCGAGTAGGAATGGAGAGCAGTTTGCAAGTCACACAAGTCAAACCATTAAGACAAGCACTGCCAAGCCCACAACTAAAACACGTGTGATCCATGATAAAGGCTCAAACCAAGACATGAAAACTGGAAAAAAACAGACAGGAAATAGGTTCCAAACATGGGAACACATCAAAACACAGGCAGCAGACAGCTGTCCTGTAAAGAACATTTTAAACAACAATAACCATGTCAGTAGGCAGACGTCCTAGCTGTGCACATCCTATCTACAAAATAAAAATCCTGACAGGCTTACACGGGCTGCCGGCTGAAAACAGTGTACACAACCTCGTGACTTACGGCCTCTTCTGCCAGGCAAAAGCAGAAGTTTATTAAGGGGAAGGAAACAAGAGGGGAAAAAAGAGGACAAACAGCGCTCTCGTGGTGGCATCGCCGGAGCGCCGGGTGCGGGGAGCGGCCGACATCCAGCGGCCGCGGGCGGCTCGGCAGCCGGGCAGCTCCGGGGCTGGGCAGCTCCGGGGGCTCGGCATCCTGGGCATCCTGGGCAGCACCTGCGGCTGGGCATCCTGGGCATCCTGGGCAGCCTGGGCAGCTCCGGGGCTGGGCATCCTGGGCAGCTCCGGGGCTGGGCATCCTGGGCAGCACCTGCGGCTGGGCATCCTGGGCATCCTGGGCAGCCCGGGCAGCTCCAGGGGCTGGGCAGCCTGGGCAGCTCCCGCGGCTCCGTGAACCCCATCCCGAGGCTCGGCAGTGCCCTCCCCTCATCACCCCGGGGCAGGGCAGGGCAGGGCAGGGCAGGGCAGGGCAGGGAAGGGCAGGGCAGGGCAGGGCAGGGCAGGGCAGGGCCGGTGCCCACCACAGCCTGCCCAGCAGGTGACACCTGAACCTGCACGGGTAAGGTGGATGTGTGGGTTTCCTGACCTCGGCAGGAGGATGGAACTGGAAAATATTTAAGGTCCCTTCCAACCCAAAGCATTCTCTGTGGCTCTGGAAGTTCAAAAGTCAAAATGCACAGGCACCATCCATCAAGAACTCTGCACCAGTTTCAAGAGTTGAGCTTGAGCCAAGCAACAACTGAGTCTTGAAAATTCCAGAGGTGGTTAAGAAGCTGCACATAATTTGGCAGTTTAATCTCTTCTCAGCTCCAGATCTGGTAAGGTAAGGCTAAAAATTTCACAGCTCTGTTTTCTTTTCTCAGAAAGAAGTCAGCGCCTTCTCTGCCTCTGCTCTGACTGGAATCTGCTGTGCCTGCTGTGCAAACACAGGCACACACTCTCATATCCAGCAATGCTTGGTTCCCACTCGGCATCCTCACCCCACAGCACAACGTGGTGCCGTTACATTTCCTGCAGTTCAAAGGGACAGACCTGCCTGAAAACGTCTGGCACCCTGAACTGGGGAGCACAGCTCGAAGGGGCAAAAGCAGCACGTTTTTGAGGCAACCCAACCTCAGCTCACAAAGTACCATAAGGCAAAGGCAGTAATGGCAGACAGCCTGCATTAAGAACAGAATAATGACTTTCAGAAGTTTCCTTACCAGCACTGCCTTTTGAAACACACAGAGAGAACATTACTACAATTAAATCTGGAAGTCAGAGGAACTTTAGAACACAGAGAGAGAAGGGAAAAAAAGATACAAATACATGTGCAACAGCACAAAACCACATCATTCGTCTCCAAAAGGGAATGAAACAAAAAGCCAGCACCCAAATGATAAAACATATCTCACCCTACCTGCTGAAAACCACAGCACATCCGTGTGCTGAAGTCCTGATGTCACCCAGGCACTAGGGTCAAGAACTTTCAGAAACTTCCCCTGCCTGCTATGACAGCTCTCCTTCCTCAGTTTCCCTCTGACTACAATAAAAGTGTATTGGGAGCACAAAGACAACTCTGGCAAGTGTTTCACTCCATGCCACCTGCTCTGAGCTCCACATGATGGTTTGTTGGCACGTCTGTCCCTCTGGAAATGCTTCCAGACGTGTCATCCCCCCAAGCCCACTCTGCTTGTTTATGCCAAGCCATTAAAGCACGGATTGGCAGTGATGATGCTGCAGGTCTGTGCAGAGGGTCCTGAGCTCCAGCCATCACTGGCTGGGAACAGCCACTGACAAAACACGGCTGCAGTCACAAAACAGATCCACGATTTATTTTCCACTTTCAAGTTTTACCCCAACTGTGTATTTTTAAAGTCAGCCCCAGCACCCCACGGAGCAGCTCGGGCACCCTCCAGGGGCTCTCCCGACCTTCTCCCAGAGGAACATCTATAAAGGAGCACGGTGCTGCTCCAGCAGCAGTGACCACAGCCCCGGGGGCTGCAGCCTTGGCTGGCCATGGCCCTCCAGCTGCCACTCTGGGCACAGGGCACGCTGCTCTGCCATCCCCAGGGGTGCTCCCGGGGCCCTCCTGTGCCACCCAGGGGATCTGCTGAGCCCAGTGGACAGGCTGAGCAGGACAGGAGATGGGATGTCAGGAGAAGTGCAGGTTCTGATAATGGATCTTCAAAGCACAAGCAACGCAACCTGAAAGCTCTAGGGCTCCCTTTTCCCACATCAGTGGATATCCCACATCAGTCCACCTTACTGACAGGGCTGCAGCCACGATCACAGCCTGGAACCCGTGTCCTGCTCTGCAGAACACCCTCCCCTCGCCCAGCAGAGCTATCCTCGCCCCAGTGCTGGAGAGGTGGGCACTTTCCTCTGCCAGAGTTACAGTAAGCAAGCATGAGATCTTTTCCCCTTTCTACACATTATTTATGCCAGATCCTCTCCCTGTGCTGCATCTCTGGGACAGTCCAACACAAGGTCCTTCAGAAAAACAAGACTAGACACTGGGTTGCAAACAAGTCTAAATAAAATTAACAGCAGCACTCTACAGGTGAACTTAGATTTACATGTGCTGTGGGCTAGAACAGGCAAACCCCGTGCCTCTAAGCAATTCTCGAGTCAAACTATAGATAATTTGAAATAATTCGAATAGATAATTTGAAAGCTGTGGCTGAAACCAACAATAGCAATAAAGTAGGCTGGTGCTGACCTACACTGTCATGCATTTCACGCATCCAGCTGTGCTTGCCAAAGGCAAGAACCAACAAGTCTGATAAACAGGCAATAGCTTAAAAAAACCCCCAACCAAATCAGTAAATCCCTTTTACACAGCTTTGTTTCATTTTAATTCCAGGTTTGCCTCAAAACCTGCATAGTTAACTAGACTCATCTAGTTAACTAGCTGATATGATATTTTTGAACCTCCTGCAGGGTGTGTGCACACAGTTTACGAAGCAGTAAGCTGATGTGACTCAGAAACACCCCAAAGCTGTGTTTGGTGCAGTCCCTGGCAGTCGGGGCACGGATGCAGACGGTGCCTCTGGCGCTCGCCGCACACTCGCCCTGGCCCAGGGGCCGCCGTGCCGTGACCTGGCCCCGGGGAGAGCAAGGCAGGTGCCCAGAAGCAGCAGCAGCAGGACACGAGAGGCAGGAGCCGCGTGTTCCTGAGCCCCAGGGTGGGCTGGCTCTTCCCTCCGGCTGTAAGAGAAAACGTCTTTGTGTATATTGGAAACCTGGGCTGAGCAGTTTTCCTGAGCATCCCTCACGCTGCAGCCCAAACAGCTCTGTACGTGACAGACACACTGCCCCAGCCAGAACACCCGACAGGGAAAGCAGCTGCAAGAAAGGGCCCAAATGCAACTGGATGCTGAAGAGGGGCCTCCTGCTTTGGCACGGGGCTGTGTGGTACCTGGGCATTACCTTAAAAAACAGCAGAAGAGAAACACACCTGAATGGAAAAAAATCCAAAGCCCAAAACCAAGAAAAGAAAGCAACAACCAAAAAATACAAGAGAGCAGCTCCATATTGCTGGCTTTAGAAGAAAACCTGCAAAAATAAACCCTCTGAAAGCTTCCTTTGTGGAGAGCAGATAATCAGATAGAGCAGCCAAGCTCATCATCTGAACCCCCAACTCATCCAGTCCCGCGGGGGCTGAGACGAGCGGAGCACTCATCGAGTTACAGAGATCTGTCATCCTAAACCCTCGCTATCAAGTGGCAGAGGATGCACTGAGGCATCTGCAAGGCTGTACAGAAGGGCACAGGGAAGAAGAGCATTTACAGCACCCTCCAGCCAGGGCTGGCCGGGCACTGGGGCTCTCAGGACGGGGCTGGCCGGGTGCCGGGGCTCTCAGGACGGGGCTGGCCGGGCGCCGGGGCTCTCGGGACAGGGCTGGCCGGGTGCCGGGGCCATCCATCATCCCAGCTGCTGCCGCGCTCAGGACCGGGACACCGCCTCAGGGCAGCCGCGTCCCCGCACCCCGTGACTGCCATGCCAGCGCAGCAGAAGAAGCGGATCTTTTGCACAGCCGGGGTGCTGAGCTTGGCCTGCGCGCTGGGGACGGCGGCGGCCATGGGCACCCAGCTCTGGGTGCGGGGCACGACCCTCTGCAGCACCGGAGCGCTGCTCGTCAACGCCACCGGCCCCGAGCTGCGCAAGTTCATCGGCGACATCCAGTACGGGCTCTTCTCCGGGCAGCGTGTGCGGCAGTGCGGGCTCGGGGGCAGACCCTTCCAGTTCTCATGTGAGTATCCATGGCGTTCGGGCTGCTGACAGCCCCGCCGGCAGCCGGGCTCGGACAGTGCTGCCCGCACAGCCCCGGGCTCGGACAGCGCTGCTCGGCCAGCCCCGGGCCCGCACACCGACCCCGGTCGGACACCGACCCCGCACGGCCTCGGGCTCCCACACCGACCCCGCTCGGCCCCGGGCTCGCACACCGACCCCGGTCGGACACCGACCCCGCACGGCCTCGGGCTCCCACACCGACCCCGCTCGGCCCCGGGCTCGCACACCGACCCCGGTCGGACACCGACCCCGCACGGCCTCGGGCTCCCACACCGACCCCGCTCGGACACCGACCCCGCACGGCCCGGACACGCCAAAGCAGCTCTGCCCGTACCGTGCTCTGACCCCCAGGGTCAGTAAGTTATTTTTGATATAGTACAGCCTGGTTAATGTCTTCAAGAATCTATGATGCACTTACACAGACAGCCACGTTCCAAAAGATTTGTACTATTACTTTAAAAAGAATATTTGGGGGATTAAATTAACCTCTGTCATCTTCCTCTGTGTGCCAGCATTACGTTACCTCTGTGCTGTCACGAAGAATGAACTAAACCAGCAAGAACCTCAGGAAAGAGCTGGGGCACCGGCTGCTGCTGAGAAACACAGCAGCCCAAAAGTTTGCTATCTGTGGCATTAATTGGAAGAAGGACTGGGAGAAGCTGTCTGGGGAATGCTGGCTGACTTGGTACCTGACACACAGAATGTCAAAGTGTTGGCAATGCCTCCACTTTACATTCATAACCCAGTAATCTTCAAGGATAAGAAGATCAATGAAAAATTATGAAATGAGACATCTGTATCCAGCAGCACGAGGAACAGGCAGTAAAAGCCAGTTGCTGTGTGTACAATACCTCTCCCAAAATTACAACAGCACACAGTTTATAATAATTTGCTACAACAGCACTGCAAATTGCTCTCCCGTGATTTAATGCAAGGAAGGGTTGCCAGACCAGGTACCAGAAACTATTCGCCATGTAACATTTTCCCAAAATAGTAAACAAGGCTAATTTAATATAGCATTAGTATTTGCTCCCTCTAAATTCCATCACTAGTCTGTTTATACTGCTGAAGTTCCCTCTGGATTGCTTTGTGCTCTGTCCCAGTGTGCAGTTATTGCACTGTGGGTGAATTTTCAGAGAGGTCTATGCAGCCCCCTCCCATCACCTCGGTACCTTGGAAGCTCACCAAAATAAAATACACAGTCACAGCTTAATGCACTCACTGCACTTTAGCATGTCTGAGGAGAACAGACATGGAAAATAGGCGAAGTGATTTAGTTTGTGCTTGTTCCCATTAAATGCTCCCCTCTGACCTCTAAATCTCTTTTAATTGTAATATGAATTTGCTCTGCCAGCAAACCCAGTTCAGCTGGGGAAAACTTCTGCTCCATTTGTTCCCACTCATTCCCATCAGTTTCTAGGTCAGTGGTTCATTTTCTAAAGGTTCCTGCCATGCACAGCACACATGGGTTCATTCAGGACCATGGAGAAATGTTTTCCTTTCAAGACAACATTGCTTCTGGAATTAATTTTTCCTGATACACCGCATATAAAATTATAAAATGTTAACAACAGAACCAGCTATAGATGCAGGTGCCCAGGGGAGGATTCAATACCATGCCATAACTTATTTACCTAAAACAAATCACATAAAATTGTATTATTAAATACAGAGTTTTGCATGTTTTCCCAAAACATCAGATAGTGTCTCAGGAACTAATGCTACTCCTTGTAGGAATCCTGCACAGGGAAGCACTGGAAGGGCTCTGAGGTCTCCCCAGAGCCTTCCCTTCCAGGCTGAACTCCCCCAGCTCTCCCAGCCTGGCTGCGTGGCCTTCTCTGGACTCCCTCAGCAGCTCCAGAGCTGGAGGCAGCTCTGCAGGTGGAGTCCCACCTGGGCAGGGCAGGGCAGGGCAGGGCAGATCCCCCTCTCCTGCTGCTCACACGCTGGGATCAGCCCCAGGCGGGGCAGGTTCTGTGCCAGAGCACGTGGAGCTCCTCACCCAGCAGCAGCCATCCTCCTCCTGCAGCCCAACACATCCCACCCAGCCTGTGTTTGTGCTGGCCCTGCCCTGACCCACAGGCAGCACCGTGCACTCGGCCTTGTTCAACCTCATGAGGTTTGCAGACATTTGTTTCATTAATTTCCCTTTCATTTGGTCGGGGACATAAATGGACTGGATACCCCATTGCCTGCTGCTCTGTGCTCCTGCACGGAGCTGCAGAGCAGTTTGCTGCTACAGACTTTACAAAGAGGAGTAATTGATGTGAGGCTGCTTTACTCTCCACACGTTACAGCCACAGCAAAGCAGCACCAGGCACTATCAGCTCACTTCAGTCATGCCCCCATGGATCAGGAGCAGTGAAATGTATTTCACAGCTCCTTCCAAAACACCTCTTTTTGCCAAACAAACAGGAACTTTTTCAAATCATTCTCTCTTGCTGTCTGAATGGCTATCCCTGTGTCCTAGACAAACAGGACCACAATTTGAAACAGAAGCTTAAAAGCTACATAAAAATATTTAGAACAAATTATTCCTGAATTTATGCATCCATAATGATGGCATAATCTCCTTTCCCACCTCACAACCCTTCGTGGGACCTCAAGAACATAAATGAAAACAAAGCCTAAAGAAAGATTTATTGTCCCACTGCCAGAGAAGAGTGGATGGCCAAGCCTTCAGCCAGAGGAGATCAGCCCCATGACACTGGCACTGAGAGTGACACCTTGTGCCAGACCTGCCCCCTCAAGTACAACTTTCTGCTTTGTCTCCAGAAGATGCTTTCACATTAAGGACCAAACACCACCCCCAGGAAGGGGAAGGGAGGCTTTCCCTGGAGCTGGTCTCTCTCTCCTGGCCAGTCTATGCTTCTGAGTTTCACAGATTTTTTCTGCCTCCAAACATCCACGAAAAACCATTTCTAGTTAATAATTTCATCTGGTTGCATTTAGAAGAGCAGGATCCAAACAATTATCACAAACAAGCAGGAACCCCCGGCCTGACATCGGATTCAGCTTTGCCTGATGTGTGCAATAACGTCGTGTTTGTGTTGTTTCCAGTTTTTCCAGATCTGCTCAGAATTATCCCTGCAAGCATCCATGTCAGTGTCATTCTCTTCTGTGCCGTGCTGGTTGTCTTTGCCCTGGTGGGCGCAGGGTTCTTCCTGCTCAACGCCTTTGGCAGCCCCTACGAGACCCTGCACGGCCCCGTGGGGCTCTACCTGTGGAGCTTCATCTGCTGTGAGTACCCCCAAAACTGTGCCTGCCCCGTGCCCAGCCCAGAGAGCCCCCCAAAACTGTGCCTGCCCCGTCCCCAGCCCAGAGAGCCCCCCAAAACTGTGCCTGCCCCTTCCCCAGCCCAGAGAGCCCCCAAAACCGTGCCTGCCCCTTCCCCAGCCCAGAGAGCCCCCAAAACCGTGCCTGCCCCTTCCCCAGCCCAGAGCCCCCCAAAACTGTGCCTGCCCCTTGGCCAGCCCAGGAGAGTGGCCCAAACTGTGCCTGCCCCGTGCCCAGCCCAGGAGAGTGGCCCAAACTGTGCCTGCATTGACTCTGAACTGGCAAACACAAGCCAGGCAGCCAGGGCGTGGCTGCCAGACCAAAACACGTGTTTTCCCCGTTGAAGTTGAGAGATAAACTGGGGAAATCCCGCAGGAGGGCGGGTGGCAGGGTGGGAATGGGCAAGCAGCTGCAGGAAGCCGTGGCAGAAGGCCCCAGGGCTGCGGTGGCATCACTGGCACCCCACACACAGTCAGGACCAGGAACCACACCAGCCTAGGAAAAGGGGGCAGACAACCAAAATATGGCAGTGATGCAGCTGGTCCCGTAACAGGAGGGTTCCAGACAGTGAGTGGGGTCACCACTTCGGGCAGCACAGCCTTCCCAAGGACAGAGGAGCCGAGCAGCCCAGAGCAAGGGCTGGCAGCACCTCCTGGGCTCGGAGAAGAACCAGTGCCCTGCAGGGATAGCAGAGGGTCCCCACCCCTCTGCCACACACCTGCTCTCTGGCTGCTGCCTTGGCTGACAGGCAGATTTTCCCTGACTTTACGAGGCATCACACGTTAAATCAGAATTCAACAAAGGACTTCAGTAGGTGTTTATGTTCAGGCACGTGGAGAGCTCCATTAGGGTCAGTGGGACAATGAGCAACTTAAAGCTGAACACAAGCACAGACACTTCACCAGCTCAGGGCACTAAAGCAGCTGTGCTAAATACTCCTGATCCTGGGCCAAATTCACTTAGAAAAGCTTACCCAACTCAATAGCCATTGGATTGGATGCCAAAAATAACCCCTGTTAAAGCTAAAGGGCCATACAAACATTCTCCATGTGGTATTTGGCTGCAGCTTACATCACACAGCATGGCTGAAGTGATGAGCATCTCCTCCTCCCTTTCAGGTTCCTGTGGTTGCCTCATCATGATTCTCTTCTCCTCAGAGGTGAAGATCCACCACCTTTCAGAGAAAATTGCTAATTTCAAAGAGGGAACTTTTGTGTTCAAGACTCACAGTGAACAGTTTGGCAATTCCTTCTGGACCATCCTGGTTTGCTCCCTGGTGCACTTCCTCAATGCCCTGCTAATCCGATTTGCTGGATTTGAATTTCCCTTTTCAAAACCAAAAGATTCAGGGACAATCACAGGAGCAGTTGACCTGATGTATTAAAATGGTGGGATTTAAGAACGTTTCAAGTAAAGCAATTTGTCACTATTACATCAACAACCACCAGATGTACCAACTTGCAAATGATTAGCCCTAGAGAAGGTAAAAAAAGGGAAGTTTCAAATAAGTGTGGATATGGTGTAGGCAGTGAACAAAAGAAGATGTGCTGTATGGTAATGTCTGGATGGAAAACCCTTTTTCTTGGGGTGAGATCTTAAGACATTTTCTCCTGTAAACTGTTTAAAAAGTGGCTGGTACGAAGAAAAATAGGAATCTCAGTAGCGTTGCAGTGAAGCTGGAAAGTCCAGTCAGTGGGCTTCAGTAGAAGACACTCAGCAGCAGCAGCTCTGCCCTTCAGCCCTGCTCAGAGCAGCAGGCCCAGGGACTCCCAGCAAACTTGCAGATCCCAGCAAGGCACAGGACAAGGCCCAGGCTGTGCCCCAAAGACTCCAGCTCACGTGTGCAGTGCTCAGAGGGCACAACCCAAACACCTGCACTTTGATCTGGCTTCACAGACACGGCAACAGCATCGTTTCTCTTCATGAAACTCTCTGGGTTTTTTTCTTTTAGCAAGCCAAACTGCTCCAAACCCAAAGTCCTGGAGCCCTCGTTTCCCCAGCAGCTGCTGCAGCTTGGTGACAAAGCTGACACACCAGAGGCAGGGGAGATGCCAGGTGCTCCTGCTGGCCCGAGGGAGGCAGCCAGGCTGGGCAGTGCTGGGCAAACCCTCTGCAGCTCCTCAGGCAAAGGGCATTTCTCAGGGCAGAGCAACGGGAGCCCTGGTGCCTCCACCTTCCACTGCCCCCTCCAGAGAACAGCCCTGCAAGTTCTTATCCAGCAACACCAACAAACCAAGTCAGGACCTCTGGGGAAGGGCAGCAATAACACAGGAGACAGGCTCCTGTGCGGGCTGCAGCCCAGCAGGACTGGGGAATGAACACAGGAGGGTCTGGCATGGGAAGCCAGAACAGACAGACACATCAGCCCTCACCCTCTGAACATCCCCAAGGCACCTGCAGCAAGGGCTGCTTCCCCAGGCAGAGCATCATACCAGCAGACACCACCTCCCTGGGGTTACCTGGCTGCCTTGGAGGTGAGGTGCTCCTCACAGGACACAGCAACAGCCGCCAGAACAAACATCGGGGAGAGCCCTGCCCCATTTATCCGCAGGGGCTGCGCCCAGCTGTGCGTGAGGAGCAACCCTGCCAGCTGCAGGAGCCATCCCAGGCAGCACCCACCCAGTGCCCAGGTACAGGTCAGACCCAGGCACCACGGATCAGAGCCCTCTGTGCTTCAGGATCTACCAGCCCACAAGGCCTTACTGACTTTGATGTCATTTCTTGTACTTTTACCGTGAAAGCCAAACCCCTGCTGGGTTATTGTAAAGGTTTGTCAGCTGGATCCTTTCCCAAGGTAGCTCTGCCTCTGCCTCTGCCTCTCCCTGGGTTTAATCAACGTGGAAGGGCTTCTGCAAGTCAACACAGCTCCCAGCTTTTTCATCATTTTCTTCTTAATCTATATGCATATTCCTCCTAATGTTAATGTATGTTCTTAAAGCATAACTTGTATTGCATCTCATGGTATTGTTTACTACACTGCAAACCCAACCATCCCTTTCCTATGCAGACAAGAGCAGCCCCAACAGAGTGAGCACACTCACTCAGGGTCTGGGTGTCCTCACAGGGGTCACTGTGCCCAAAGCCCGGCCCGACCACCCCCACGGCCCCCTCTGTGCCCGAGCATCAGCCCAGCTATTCCTGAGGCAAACAACAACTTCTTACCAGCAAAATAAAATGAAGACAGTGTTTGTGAGTTTGAGCGGCTGAAAGAGCAGGTATGGTCTTCAAACCGTGAGGGAACCCCACAGAGGACCGCGGGGGAGCCCCAGCGCGGACCCTGGACCTCCTTGCACCCATGCAAATGCCCCCCTCCTGCCCCCCGCAGCGGGCCCCGCTGCCTCCTGCCCGCTCTGCTCCCGGGCATTAAACATTGATGCTGCCGGCACGGCGAGCAGAGCAGCGCTGGGCAGGGCTCTCCTGGCAGCTCCATCCCCGTGTGACGGGCCGGGAGCTCGGTGCCTCAGCAGCGGGGGACAGGCTCGGCAGCAGCTGCAGCCCCCGCAGCCCCCGCAGCTCCTGCAGCCCGGACAGTGCCCGCAGCCCCCTCAGCCCGGACAGCCCGGACAGCCCGGACAGTGCCCGCAGCACCCCCAGCCCCCGCAGCCCCGACAGCTCCCCCAGCCCCCGCAGCCCCCGCAGCGCCCCCAGCCTCCGCAGCCCGGACAGCCCGGACAGCCCGGACAGCTCCCGCAGCCCCCGCAGTCCCCGCAGCCCGAGGGGAGCGAGCGCTGCCATGGGGGACCGCGGCGCTGAGCACCCCGCGCCCACGGGGCTGGAGGAGATCACCAGCAGAATCTCTGACCTGAGCAAATGGAGAGAAATCTTTAGTTTCCAAAGGTAAGATTACATTCTGCTTCTTAACGGGGTTTTAATTCCAGGTGGTTATTTAATGTAATTTTTAAAGTTTTGTTTTATTACGAAACTTCTGTGATAATGACAAAAGGTCCTTGTGTACTTGGTAACATAAATGCTACAGCTCTTACTCTTCCTTTGTTCTGGAGTTCTCTTCTGGCTGGGCTCCGGTTTCTCCACATGCTAGCAATACCTCTGCTGGGTATTGGGGTTTTAATTTGTACTTTATTTCACGTTTTCAGTTTGGAAATCAACAGCACGACTCATCAGGTAACTCCTTTTCCAAAGGTAATATTTTCTGTTTGTCTGGTGAGCTTTGGGCTGTCCTTGGTTGGCACACTGAGGACGTCACACATCCAGACCTGCAGCGCAGGTACCTATGGATATTCATTTCTCATGCTGCTTCTTTGAGAGACAGACATTTTCTCCAGATATTTTGAAATCAAAGGGACAGAGCAGTCCAACACTTAATTAACCTTTCGATCAAAAACTATTGGTTTTCACGGTGAGTTTTAGAAAACAAACCAGGATCTCCAAAATGTAAGTATTTGGAAAACCTGCTGTGCCCTGAGGTTGGGAGCCACTGAAGGGTATTCCCTGTAATTCACCTGCTATTACCTGCTCCAGTCATCAGCTCGTAGGGATGTGTGGGGAATGTCTGAAAACAGCTGGAGGCCCAGGGCAGCACATCCCGCAGCCCGTCAGCCCCAGCCAGGCTGTGCCCACCCCGGGAGTGCCGGGGGAGCAGGCGGGGTGGAGGCAGCGGCCCCGGGTGATGCTCTGTCTGCTCCTCTCCCTGCAGCAAGGACAGCGCGGTGCTGGCCAGGGACCACCCGGAGATGGGGAGTCCCCAGGGCCACAGCCCCCCTCCACCGTCCCCCAGCCCCTCCTGCTCCCTCAGGGCGCGGGCGGCCGCCCCGTCTCGCTGGACACGGCAATGGTGAGCTGCCTGCTGAATTAAGTATGAGCTGTAATTGAATCTCCTGAAGGGAAAGAGACTGGGGAGCCTTTCCTGGTGTTCTGACTGCAGGCTTCAGCCTGCTGTCAGCTGAACAGGGTGTGGAAAGGCGGTGGATTGTTTAGGAGGCTCTTAACAAACAGAGCTGGAATGGAACCTTAAAGCTGATACAGAATAATTCTCAGGAGAGAACCAGTCA
Source organism: Nicator chloris (assembly GCA_013400495.1). Classification (NCBI taxonomy): domain Eukaryota; kingdom Metazoa; phylum Chordata; class Aves; order Passeriformes; family Pycnonotidae; genus Nicator; species Nicator chloris. The sequence continues at coordinate 38,920 of WAAE01024592.1, forward strand.
AATGACAACAGGAAACGTTTCCCTGTGCTTTGGGGCTTCCCTGACAAACAGCCTCAGGACAGGGGGCAGGATCTTGGAATCTTAGGATTGTTTAGCTTGGAAAGGGCCTTTAGCACCATCAGTGGGGGATTTCAGCTGCTGTTGAGTGCCTGGCCCCAAAAGCACTGCTGCCAGGTGCTGTTGTCCAGCAGCCAATGGCAGGACGGGCCCCAGGGCAATCTTCCCCAAAATGTGCACTGTACCCAAATGTAAGCTCTTACTCAGTAGAACCAAGCTTCACCCGAGTGCCGAGTGAAGTCCCTGCCCTGAGCTCAAAGCATCACCTTTGCTCTGAAGCTGAGGGCTGGCTCTAGGCAGACAGGGTGACACTGCTCGGGCTGAGGGCACGCACGGCACCTGCAGCCCAGACCCCCTGATGTCACAGACCCTCCCCGCCGGGGTGACCCTGGCCCCCTGCCTCCCCCTCCACAGGGGCTGCAGAAGCTGCTCTTCAGGAGCACGGCGGCCCTGTTCAGCCGTGAGTGGGCAGCAGCACACTTCAGCTTCCACCCGCCGCACTCCCAGCTGGCCTACGCGCTGCAGGCAGGAAAGGTAAGAGCGGCACACAGCGCCCGGCACCAGCAGCTCCGTGTCACAGACACTCCTGGGAGCTGGCAGCCAGTGCAGGGGGCTCAGCAGCACACACACCTGCACCCTGCACAGGTGTACCCTGCACCCCTGTACCCTGCACCCCTGTACCCTGCACACCTGCACCCCACACACCTGTACCCTGCACACCTGCACCCCGCACAGGTGTACCCTGCACCCCTGTACCCTGCACCCCTGTACCCTGCACACCTGTACCCCACACACCTGCACACCTGCACCCCGAACACCTGTACCCTGCACCCCTGTACCCTGCACACCTGCACCCACGGTCCGCCCACCTGCAGGCAGAGCTTTCCCCCGGCAGGCTGCAGCTGCAGCCCCTGCACAGCTGTCCTTGCAGGGCTGCAGCCTCTGCACAGCTGTCCTTGCAGGGCTGCTGCTGGCCCGGAGCTGGGGGGATGCAGGGCTCGGAGGCAGCAGCTGGCTGCGGGCAGGGGCTGTGACACCCCACTGTGAGATGCTCCTGGGAAGGGCTCAGGAGGGACACGGCAGGCTGCACAAAGCCTGTTTCAATTCTGAGAATTAGACTTACCTGATTATTCCTGCTCCACCTAGACATCCAACAAGTGAAGTCACCTAGACTATCATTTTGTGAGATGGAGGTTTCCTTCTTCCTTATTTACCGTCACAACACTGCACCCCAAAAAGCAGAGGGCCAAGATACACACTCCAATGGTAAATCCCCTAAACTTGTCTAGAGGCTGCAACGCTGGGCACAGCCATGGGTGCCCCTCCCTGCATTCCAAAGCTCAGAGGGGACCACAGCCCTGAGGTGTGTATCAGCACGGAGGGGACGGGCACAGGCACTCCTGCGCGTAGCCCCACACCAGCCCTGGGTTGCCTCAGGACCTCTGTCCCTTTGCTGTGAGGCTGGAGGGGGACAAAGAACAAACCACGGGGCTCCCAAGCTCACACGGTGCCTGGAGCTGGGTGCTGTTCCCTGGCACGGAGGGAGGAAGGACACCCAGCCACAGGATCCCTGCTGCCCCCATGGCCAGGGCTACCCTGCAGCTTCTTCTCCCTGAGGGCTTCTTCTTGTGCCCTGGGCAGGGACTGCTGGGAATGCCATGTGCTCGCTCAGATTCCTCAGAGGGCAGGGGTTGTTTTTGTTCCTAGGGAGGAACGAGAGCCATTCTGGCAGCTGTACAAGCACACGTCATCTCCTACCTGCTCTTCACGAGAGAGACACAATGTACTCACCTGGAAAGGTAAGTTACTGGGCCTCATGGCACACAGGAAAATTATTTCCATGTGTTGCTTGGTCAGTGCCAGCCTCTGGATTCAGGCAAACCAGATCCAGGTGCAGGTGTGCAGGTACAGGTGGGGATATGCACTGGGAGAGAGGCCTTGGCTGACACCCAGGCAAGGCTTCTTCCCAGCAAATGCTCTGATTTCGGGGCAGTGGCATGTGCCCCCCACCTCCGAGGTGTCACCGTCCCTGGTCTCCCCCTTGCACAGGCTGTGCCGGGTCGGGCACTGGGAGCAGGGACAGGCACTGGCCACGGCCCTGGCAGAGACCCTGTGGGCAGCAGGAGGAGGTGGCAGGGCTGTTGTGTGCCTCATCACTGCCCCCATAACCACGATGCCACGTGAAGGCTACAGAGCCAACAGCTTCACAGAGAGAGTGAGTATGGAACCGTCTTCTGCCAACGGGATTTTCCTTAAAGACACCTTTGGCCTGAAACACAGACTCCCCACAGCTGCTCCCCCACTTGTGCTGCACTACAGAGTGATCACCCCAGAGCCAGGGCAGGGTGCAGCCCGTGGTACATCCACGTCCCCTTCTCCAAAGCCCATCTTCCTTCTCCTGTCAACACAAAGCTGCTCCCCTGAATCCCTGCACAGAGCCAGAGCCCAGGGCTGGGGAAGGGGCAGAGCAGACCTTTGCATTGTTCTTTCTCTTGACTGATGGAACCAAAGGATTCAAAAGCTCAGCTTTTCGGTATAATTCATGTCTCCTTTGCACCACCCTCACGGCGCTCATGCCCAACAGATCCGGCTGTTCGAGTTCTCGGAGAAAGCTGCTGCTCAGGGGTTCATCTCTGATCACATCAACTGTGTAAGTGCGGAGAACTGCTTTAGCCCAGTTATTTTCTTGCTAAATTACATCTTATTTCCCATTCAAAATGGGCATTTTGGACACAGCGGTGTCATTGTCATCAGGACGTCCACACAGTTAACGTACAATTAGTTCATGGATCATTTCCAGCCTTTCCTGTGGGGAGGGACCCTGCTCCCATGTAAATCCCTGTGACTTTACCCATTATTCCAGCTCTCTCAGCCCACAAACACTGGGTAAACAGGGCAGTATTTTGTACATCATTCAAAGAGGTGATTCTTTGCAGTCTCAGCAAAAATATGGAAAAAAATGTACAAAATCCATTTAGCCAATAACTGGAAGTTTCTTCTTTCTTTTTCTACCTGATTCTACTCAACAAAATTAGTTACAAAATCTTCCTGGGATAACACCTTACTCATCTAACTGAATGCACTCACCTAAGGCTGTGTTGAAGCAGAGGAATCGTTTTAATTAAGTATGATTTACTGGCTATAATTCCTCCCCTGTCATCCCTTATTTCTTTTTCCAGTTCAAAGGCAAAGGAAGTCATGGAGTGATCCTATTTTTGTACAGTTTACTTTTCTCTAGGACACTTGAAAGGTATATTTCACTTTTTAAACATTTTCCTGTAGTTTGGTTACATCTTCTGAAAAGCCTTTTCCTTTCCTGCCGTGTCTGTTGGTCAGGCAGGGAGGTGCAGGGTTGCCCCTGGCACAGGCCCAGTGCTGCCCTGATGATCTGTGCTTGGCCACACAGGCTCCAAGAGGATTTGGGTGACACAGCTCCTCTGTTGAACGTCAATTCTGGAAATGTCACCTGTACAGAGGTAGGATCAGCCACATACCTCAAGCATTCTGGTTTTATTATTCCCATATCTGATTTAGGAAAAAATTATCACTTGTTAATTAATCCAAAGATAAAAGAAGCGTAAGTTCATTGAAAAATATTTTGCAATTTTAATCATGAGTGTGCACTTAAAAAACAGATGATGATGATGGTGATGGTGATGGTGATGATGATGATGATGATGATGATGATGATGATAGTGACAGTTTTTAAAAGCCACTGGCAGCCTGGCATTCCCCTACTGTGACAGACATGCCAGAGCAGGCAGCAGGACCTCAGCTGCCAGGTTTGCTGCGTGTCCCGGCCGTGAGGGGCTGTGACGGGGCTGTGACGGGGCTGTGACGGGGCTGTGAGGGGCTGTGACAGGGCTGTGACAGGGCTGTGACAGGGCTGTGACAGGGCTGTGACGGGGCTGTGACGGGGCTGTGA